>JZKD02S2364669.1:18222-28296 GCA_000966675.3 Picea glauca
TTGTGTCTAAATATGGAATTACTGGCATTTAATTCTAACAGGTCATCATGCAGAAACCGTATAGATTGTCATTGATGGGAGAAAGGCTCGAGGACATCTCGTATTGATGCGCATTAAACCAAAATTTGTGGGGGAATTATATTATTCCTTTCGACTGTTCATTTCAAAATCATGAAATCCCATTCACACGGCATGGCCTTTGCACGTTCACGAAACCTCCATTCCTTAATTGCTCTTCGTCGTACCCGCCACCTTTGCATTTCTAAATATGCAATAAATAAACTTTACTGCTAACAATTCATCATGCACCACCAATACAGATTGTCATTAATCAGCGAAAGGCTCGAGGAGATTTCCTATTCATAAGCATTTAACCAAGATTTAGCGAAAAATTACATTATCGGCTCTAACTATTCATTTAAACCATCATCTGCAACAAAGAAATCTTCTCATAAACCTATGGAATCAGCTCGACAACAGTTTTGTGGAGATACAATGAACATTTTCGGGCGCGAGGACCAGAACTTCCACTGGTCCAAGGAATTTTCTTATTACTCAACCTCTGTCGCAGAGAACCAATTAATTTGGACCTCCGGGATTGCCCATGCAGGCTGTGTCCCTGAGGTTTTTGACTGTAAGGACCTGGTCTCTTGGTGCGCCGATAAATATATTGCAAAGAAAAGAATTATTCCACTGCAGGACTGCTCTTCTATTTCTTTGTCACCTCAGGTCTTCCACCAGATGATGAAATTGTCAGAGCTAATCTTGACGTTCAAAGGAGAGGATTGCAAACAGTTCCTAGCAAATCCTAATAACAGATTGGACCTCTTGCCCCTTTCTTTTGCAAAACCCGAATCTAGTTCTTGAAGATATTACAATCATCCAGGTTAGTTCATTTAGAAATCCATTAAATGAAATTGCATGTATGTTTACAAGAATAACGGGACAGGAGTCCACAGGTATTGTTTCTCGCATGGCTCTTTATATTTTGTATTTTACAGTCAACGAACAAGCCATTTTTTATTGGGGTAGGTTAATTTCCTATGAAATCTCTTCCCAATTGTCAATCTACAAAAGGAAAAAGAAATTTTATATGTCATCCTATTTAGTTTTTGCAATAGCACATTCCTGTTGGTTTCCGCAACTATCTTTGTCCAAGAATGTCAACTGTGAATTCCACCCAGTAACGTTATGGTACTAGGCCTTGTGGAAGCACAAGGCTTCCCACTGTTTTTATGAGGTTTTTAATGGTTTCCTGTCTGTTTTCAAAGTTTTTTTGTTAGGAGAAGATGTTCCCCGCATATCTAAACAGGTAACTAATTTTTTGGACAAAAAGGGGACACTCAAACATTTGGATAATTACACTGTCATAAGAATTTTTGGCTCCACGGAACAGCCTGCTCTCCTACTATGTCACATTACGGATAGAATGTTTGTTGCAGAAGTAGCACGTCAATACAGCTACTGGTTCTATCTGCTCCAAAGGAAGAAAAAAAAATAGTTCATTCCTCTGCCTTGGAAAATATGGGAGTTTGTGTTGAAAAACGTCAACAAAATTGATGATTTCGCAGCACATTTTAGCATGTCCAACCTTAGATATGTTGAATACATAAGAGGATTCGACCCCTATGATATTTTTAGACAACATTTGCAAACACTTGGCCTCATCGATTGTTTTGTAAATAAACACCTGCCCAAAAATAGAGACAATAGCGACAACGGTCCTGCCTCTGATGTCGGTGACGTACAGACAGTGCAAAGTTGCACTAAATTGTGCACGCAACAGGGGAAATGCCCCAGTGACAAGAGTGTTCAATCCATAAATACCACTCCAAAAAGTACGACATCCCAGAGCATCGCTTCAATGGCCCATCACAGCAACAAAGAAATCCATAGTTCTTCAAACGGAGGAGGAGATAACGACCCTCACTCTAAAATTGATAGTTCTCACAAGCTTCTAGTAGAGAAGAAGAGAAAAAAAAATTGGGGCACGCGGAAAATCCAGAAATTCAGAGTGAGAACATGGAACTTGACACTGATCTGGATACTATGTTCCCCTTCCTTGATCATCCCAGAGACTCCATCCACCATAGCCATCCAATGGACATATCCGTTACCCAAAATTTTGACGTAGATGAATCCTTCGTGTTCCAGATTGTTGTTTTTGATAGCCGGAACAAAAAAATGATAATTGAGAAAAAAAATGTTAAAAATAAGAAAGGAGAATATCGTTTAGAGGTTGACATTGCCAACATGAGACCGTCCCAAATATGTCAACTTCACACCACGACCAGACAAGCACTTCATGATTCCATTGGAGGCATCGAGACCGAGAATGCCAAACTGAAGGAGTGAGTCAAGGAATTGGAAGACGCTTTCATTCCTATGTCATTGCTTGTCAATCCTTTGGTAATAGCCATGCCTAGCAACCCTACACCCAATGTAAAAGAATCCTCCACCCTGCTCACATCATGTAAAGGATATGTGAAGAACAATATCAAAAAAATAATGGAATTGGTTATCGATGCGTGGAAAAGATCACAAACCATCACTTCGTTTGGAACCAAGGCACATAGCTTGCTCGATCTTTTGCAGGTCGAATTAAAAGATGAATAAAAATTATTTTTAAAAACGGTCATCCCTTTTGGAAAGATTGTCAACAATATGACAGAAACAAAAAGAAGAGAAGAAGATTTTCCATCCAAAAACAGGATCGGCCAATTGAATGCATGTTGGAAAGAAAAAGTAAACAACCTGCGTCTCATTGTTCAGTCATGTGAACAAGCCATATCAAAGAAAGATAAATTATTCACAAAGCTTTCAAATATAGACTTAGCCGGGAAAACCAACGACTTCCAAGACCCCCTCTTAATCGCAAACTCCTTGCCCTTAACCACGCAAGAGTTCGATAAACAGGTTGCTATGTTTAAGACCTTGTCTCTGGAAACATTTTACAGCATCCTTCAATTTGATCAAGCTCACGTCCACAACTGGCTAGTCAAATATGTAGTACAGAATTAGGAAATTCATCAGGCTCTCTCAAATCTTTCTATCGGCCTCCAGGAATTAGAAAACGATATTTTCAACATAAAAATCCGGAATGAGATCAACGTCGCCCCAATGAGAGGCTTCATTGAAGAATGACTTGAAAGGCAATCGAAACAGGCTATCAACGAAAGACAACAAACAGTTGTCCTTGAAACCGCAGTCACCGACGACATCAATGAAACAGCAACCACAAGAAAATAGCCAAAGGACTCATATGTACCCTCACTGTAAGTTTACTCATCGCATCTTTCTTTTTTTATCAACCCAGTCATTCCAGATTCTTAAACACAGACGTATAGGCAAATTTACTCATCACATCTTTCTTTGTTTATCAACCCAGTTATTCCATTTTCTTAAACACATATGTATAGGAAAACACTTATACCTTTTCATTTATTTTATTTTGCATCTATTGCACTCTATCTTCTTTCCACAATCTTGTTTCTTGTACATATTTCTCTAATGGTCTGCGGGAGCCCCAATCCCAGTCTACATGACAAACGCATTGAAATTCCGGTTTATATGTAACGGATTTTAATTTTTTTGTATATTTCAAAATTTCCAGTAGTATGTAACAAACTTTTATTCTTTGACACATTTCAAATATAAATGCATTTAAATTTGTATATGTTACAGACTCTATTCTTATCTTTCACCACTCTGTATGACAAATGCATTTAATTTTTAATATGTTACAGACTTTTATTCTTATCCTTCATCAGTCGGTTTGGCAAATGCATTTACTCTTTTATATGTTACAGACTTTTCTTTTTTTATATATTTCAAAATAAATGGTTCTCAACAATGCAAAATGCGTTGTCACCATATATTTTATGTCATCATATATTTTTATCTTTCAACAGTCCATATGGAAAATGCATTTAAATTTCCAAATTTATTATTGCTTTGCCTGCCAACCATCATTTACTTTTGCCCCATCTAACGTGATATACATGTTGCACACAACATTTTCGTGATATACATTTTGCACCAAACACTTTGTTTCATTTACAATTCCACCACATTTTCCACAATTTGCTTTCTAACCTCGTTGGAAGGGACTGAGCTGCCACGCAACCTTGTTAATATAAGAGTCAAAGTCATTATAATAATATATTCATTAAAAATTCAACATGTCACTTGTTACAAATTGAATTTAGATAAGAATACAACAATCATTCTTCCCAACCATTCAAGCTAAACTCAATTAATACTATATTACCTATCTACGGATAAGGATAATAATATTACGATCTTATTAGTTAAATCATTTTATTTCCATTTACATACTCTACCTCACCCTCTTTTAATTTTGAAAATGATAACCACTTACAAACTTTAAATTATGTTACTCTATTTTTGTTAATTTAATCTATTGCAAGCATCGTACCCATTGAAACCAACCTATCTATTTCCAATAATATCTTTAGTAAGCCCATCCATATTACCTTCGACCACAAGTGTATAATGTTAACACATCCATCAAAAATACAACCCATAGTCTCTCTCTCTTTTTCCTATCCAATTTAGACATCGATAACACCACTCATACCCTTTCAAAAAAAGGAATCAACTAAACTTGAGCCACTCATCGCCTTTCATATGAAGACATCAATTACAATATAATGTATATAATTTACATACTCCCTTACCACCAATGAAGATAAAGATATTCATGTTTTATACTACTAAACCCCTACTCTAAATTTTCCAAATTTAAATATAATTCAACAAAAGTAATGCAAACAAAGGTAATTAGCACCAATAATTATAACTTACAAAATGGTCTCTCTTTAATAATTATAACTTAAAAATAAACCTCTCATTTAATAATTACAACCAATACCTTTTACTTGATTAATAATAATTAATTAACTGAATTATGAAAATTATTATTAAAAATATTAAAAATTATGTTTTACCAATAAACAAGACTATTATAACCAAAAATTTTATTAAGATCATTAAAAATTTCCTTCTTCCATATTTACTTATCGTACCATCAATCACAACCAATATCATCAAATTTGTTACCAAGACCATTAAAGATTCATTCTTACACGGAACACTCAGTTTCTTAAAATCCTAAACCCTTGTACTTTATAGATCTTCAAAATCCATAGATATAATGTCCTACTTAAACCTATTAATTATGCCATTAACTTTATTTAGAAAAAAACAATCCCAATGTTCCACACCTCAAAGGGATGAGATGGATTGATTTGAAAACATATCTTATAATGACTATGTATTATCCTCATAGAGATAAAATGTTTTTGTTAGTGTAGCATGCTTACAAATACATAACCAAACATTTCAATGTATAGGGAACAACCTCGAGATCCTTCAATATTGAATTATGATTTGGTGGAACTAAACTTCATATAGACTAAATAACTTATCTTAGAAGTTATTGATTATGAGGAGCAATAAACTCTTAAATACAAAGCATTTAATGTTTTGTATGTCATAATGTGCACCACCAAATCTAAAATTATTTTAAATTCGACAATATATATCTAATAGTTAACTACTTATTACTTAATATTAATATTCTTATTTATATATAATTTAGCTACTTAAATTTTAGTATCTTACACATCTTTTTTTATCAAAAACTCTTCATATTTTACGAGTAACATCCAAACATCCACATATATGAACAACACCTCATTAACTTTGAAATGAATTGCATTTCTTAAAAAAATGACCATGTCTTTGGTTAACTTTGACATTATTTTTATTTCTCAAAAAAATAATATCAACGTTGTTATTAATGTTATCTATGACCTAGCCCTTGGGGGGAATTCAATTGGTAAGTTTTGTGATATGAAATGTTATGTTCGATGAGGTTCTGAGTTCAATTCCCCCCGATTTAAATGTGTCTATAGAAAGAACATGTATATGATACCCGGAGGTTATAGTGGTAACGATCGAAATCAACCTTAGGTCACACGAGTACGAGACCGACTCAATGACCAATTCCACTAATTATAAAAAAAAAAAAATGTTATCTATGACCTAATTAACCATAACATCTAATTTTTTTAGAGTTCACTTTTTTAATATCAAAGGAAATTTTTTTAATTTAAAAAAATATATTATAAAAAAATTAAGATATTTATTATTGATATGAGTCCTTTTTTATCTCATGGTATTGTCAATTTATACTAACGTATTCATTCTGAAAACAATGTTAGAGACATATTCCTTTTAAAAATGAAAGGTTAATGCCTTTTTGGTGATGACACCTTCTCCATTTAGCTCCATGGTCATGGGAAATTTGAGCAAATTCTCACCCGCTTAAATAGTGTGTTTTTTTGGAAATTGAAAATAGTCATTGTCTTCACTTTATTGATGATTTTTCGAAAAAAATGATAATGGTTTATTTTCCCACCAATTTCATAGAAAGAAAACCATAAATGGATGTATTCACGTTAGGTATCACCAATAGTCACTTAATAAATTTGTTATCTTAAAATCTTATGCATCTTTTACCAAAGCCACCTTCAATAAGAAAAAATCCACTTCAAAAAAATCATCCAAAACAATTGTTATGTTGACCCAACTTTTGGCTCACAAGATTTTAATCGCAAAGTGTTGTGATTTCCGCATATTATGATACCCCATCTCATGCATTCAAGACTTGACCCTCGTCACTGCTATAAACCTGAAAATTTGACACTTTAGAAGGGGGTCCCATCCTAAGCAAAAGTATGACTTAATTGATTGGGTGTTGAAGTTTGATGGAAGGTGGCAAGTTCAATGATCTCCTTTGTTTCATTATGATGATATAGACTTTGATGGTCTCGCATCTTGATAATTTGCAAAGAATAAGTTGATTTTCCACATTAGCTTATTGACATGGCGATTTTGTTTAAGGTATCATAGGTTAATAGGTAGAACACAAATAAGTTTGTTATAACAATTGTTAACAAAAAAGAGAAATAATGAGAGTAGAATGACACAATTGATTCCATAAATGATACATTTATTATCTCGATAGTCAAGTTCACTTACTTCTTTGAGGTGGAAACCTCCAACAAAGCAAATGTTATGATCCAATGTTTTAAAAATGATAATAAGTCAATGAGTACAATCCACTTCGAGGGGGAAACCTCCTTTTACAATATATCCAATTATGAGTACAATATAAGATGTGTTAAGATGATCCTACGACTAGGTCTCTTTGGCATATATATAATGAAAGGGTGCAATGAATGGTTCACGAGGGCTTCACCTTGTTGACCAATATCTTATCACGTTCATTCATAAAGAATTTTTTTAATTGTGAAAAATAAGGTCAATATATTGTAGGTATTGGGGGGGATGTGAGGTCTCAAGGGGTTTATCACTATTGGGGGGAATAATAAGGGGTATTTAGTTATAAAAAAAAAAAGGTTTATTTTATTGGAAAGATGTATTGGGAGGGGGGTTCAACAAAAGGATTTTGGGAGGTATTTATCAATATCTAGTGAAATTAGGGGTATTCTTTAATATCCCACGAATGTAGGTGTTATGTCGTAAGTT
The DNA here is from genome assembly GCA_000966675.3 of Picea glauca. Taxonomy (NCBI): domain Eukaryota; kingdom Viridiplantae; phylum Streptophyta; class Pinopsida; order Pinales; family Pinaceae; genus Picea; species Picea glauca. The sequence goes on from JZKD02S2364669.1 coordinate 25,801, forward strand.
GATTGAGTTAAGACCTCGTGGAATGGTTCACGACGACATATAAATATAACATTAGAAATGCAATAATTCAATATCTAGGGCTTAATAAGGGGTTTTATGCATAACCTGGGGGTTTTTCTAGGACTTACCAACATAGCTCAAGTACAAAATACTTCTCAAGTCAAAACGTTTTCATACTTTCTACTCTTATTTATACTATTTCTATCTTCTAGATATCATTCTAAAGGAATATCTTTATAGAAGCAGAACCTTCTATTAAGTCTTCTTACATTAGACGTGTTCATGTTATTACATAGGCCTTATTTACTAATGTCGACCTTTATTACAGAGAAAAACATATTATTCTATCTACTAGAGGGGTTAGGGAGGTTAGGACCCTAACATGCCCTCCCCATTGAAAAAATAACCTTGTCCTCAAGGATTGAGATGGGGAAATTGTTGCATAATGGTAGTTGGATCCCATGTGGCATCCTATGGTTATGTATCCTTCCACTAAACTAAAACTTCCTTGAGTGTGTGATGATGGAGATGACGCTTGCGGTGGTCCAAGACTACTTGGGGTTGCATCCAAATGTCATCCAATTAAGGGAGACTAGTTTGAGTTTGACACTTGGTTCCAATCACCTTATTTAAGCAAGAAACATGAAAAATAGGATGGAGCTTAAAGTGATTGGAGAGAGATAACTTGTAGGCCACTCGCCCCATGCACTTGACAATTGTATAAGGGCGATAAAACTTGGGAGAAAATTTCTGACAATAATCTAATTTGATGGATGTTTTCTTATAAGGTTGTAGACAAAGAAACACCTCGTCCCTTTTAGTAAATTGCCATTCTGAATGACCCTTATCGGCTTGTTGCTTCATGCAATTATGAGCCATGACAAAATTCTCTTTGAGGGTATGAAAAATGGTAGCTTGGATTGTAAGGGTGATGTCAACGTCCTAGACCTCGGAGACACTGGGGAGGTAGGAGAATATAGAAGTGGGATTTTGACCGTAGACCACCTCAAAGGTAGTCATGTGAGTGGAAACATGGTAAGATGTGTTATACCACCATTCATAGAGTGGTAACCATTGAGCCCATTGAGTTTCTCTATCTGAATTGAAACACCTCAAATATGTTTCCAAGCACTTGTTGACAACTTCATTTTGACCATAATTATGGGGATGATAGGTCGTGTTGAGATGCAATTAGGTTCCCTGGATCTTGAACAATTCTTCCCAAAAGTTGTGGGTGAAATTTTTATCACAGTCAAAGATAATAGAGTAGGACATTCCATGAAGTTTGAAGATATTATCCATGAAAGTTTGAGACATGGTGGATGTTGTAAACAGGTGTTGGAGGGCACATAAATAAACATATTTGGAAAGGTGATCAATGAAAACCATGATGACTGATTTATTGTCATATTTGGGTAATCCGACAATGAATTCCTTATAAATATCCATCCATATAGCAGGCAAAATAGGGACAGCTTGGAGCATGCTTGGAATTTTGATTGTTTCTCCCTTATTGTGTTGAAAAGTATCACATTCGACAAGAAAATTGTGGATGCCATGTTNACACCTTCTCCATTTAGCTCCATGGTCATGGGAAATTTGAGCAAATTCTCACCCGCTTAAATAGTGTGTTTTTTTGGAAATTGAAAATAGTCATTGTCTTCACTTTATTGATGATTTTTCGAAAAAAATGATAATGGTTTATTTTCCCACCAATTTCATAGAAAGAAAACCATAAATGGATGTATTCACGTTAGGTATCACCAATAGTCACTTAATAAATTTGTTATCTTAAAATCTTATGCATCTTTTACCAAAGCCACCTTCAATAAGAAAAAATCCACTTCAAAAAAATCATCCAAAACAATTGTTATGTTGACCCAACTTTTGGCTCACAAGATTTTAATCGCAAAGTGTTGTGATTTCCGCATATTATGATACCCCATCTCATGCATTCAAGACTTGACCCTCGTCACTGCTATAAACCTGAAAATTTGACACTTTAGAAGGGGGTCCCATCCTAAGCAAAAGTATGACTTAATTGATTGGGTGTTGAAGTTTGATGGAAGGTGGCAAGTTCAATGATCTCCTTTGTTTCATTACGATGATATAGACTTTGATGGTCTCGCATCTTGATAATTTGCAAAGAATAAGTTGATTTTCCACATTAGCTTATTGACATGACGATTTTGTTTAAGGTATCATAGGTTAATATGTAGAACACAAATAAGTTTGTTATAACAATTGTTAACAAAAAGAGAAATAATGAGAGCACAATGACACAATTGATTCTATAAATGATACATTTATTATCTCGATAGCCAAGTTCATTTGCTTCTTTGAGGGGGAAACCTCCAACAAAGCAAATATTATGATCCAATGCTTTAAAAATGATAATAAGTCAATGAGTACAATCCACTTCGAGGGAAACCTCCTTTTACAATATATCCAATTATGAGTATAATATAAGATGTGTTAAGATGATCCTACGACTAG
>JZKD02S2364680.1:10934-25241 GCA_000966675.3 Picea glauca
ATTGGATGTGCCAAGTGGAATTTACGATAACTTCCTCACAACTTGCCGATTTTTGGCCTTTCCAGGAGATCTCACTTGTATAGAATGCCCCGCACAAAATAATTGATATCAAATTTTGAAACTCGCACCCCAAATACTAAAGACTGTCCACAATCCAATGCAAGCAGTCCCACTCAATTTGGATACTCTAGGAATAGGTTATGCTTGTTTTACCTAGAACACCTTCTTGAGACTAGTCAATAGGACTAGTCAAATACCCTATCTTACACAAGGTGTATCTACAAATTTAAGATGACCCAGAATATGAACTTTTTACCACAGATACCTTACTAATTTATGTAAATTGTCTCCATATTTCAGGGTCTGAAACATTACATAAATTGTTTTATAGCGAAAATTCCACAATGACTCATTTCAGGATGATTCCAGAACCCTATATTGTACAGGTTGTATCTCCGAAGGTATAAGGTCTCAGGAGCTGAATTTTTAACCCAACGTAACTTGATCCATATGCTAAATACCCTCCAAGCGATTCCTTCTGAAACGTTGTAGAAAAAAGTTATAGTGAAAATGCCACGGTGTCTCAGATGTAGCAGCAAAACCCCAAGACCTTGAGCTCTGATACCATATGTTAAGAAGAAAACATCAATATAGCATGGAAAAACCAAAGGAAAAGTACTCAACGCCGTGAAACTGAGATAATTTCAGATAATAAGCCTCTTCGAGGGGGTAACCTCCTTTACCCCACTTAAATGTTCATGTCCAAGATGATTCAAAATGAAAATGTCTCCTTGGTATATATAGGAGACTAGGAGGTATAATTACAAATAATGGCCTAAAGTCGACATAATTAAAATAACATTACTAATCTAAATTACAACTAACGGCCTAAAGCCAACATAAATAAAATAGCATTACTAATCTAATATGTCCCAATTAAGGGGTAATGAGCCAATATTAGGGCTTAACAGATTCAACTGTCTTATTGATGAAATGTGTACCTTGATCACTCATAAGGATCTTTGGGCATCCAAACCTAGTTATGATGTCATCAAATATGAAGCGTGCAACTGTAGTTGCATTATAGTCCTTAACTGCTCTTGCTTCAGCCCATCTGGTCAAGTAATCTATTGTTGTAATGATGTACCTTTCTCATGTATGCTTTCCTGGTGGGTTTATAGGTCCAACGAAGTCAATGGCCCATTTCGCAAATGCTTGTAGGGTCATTTGTGGTGCCAATGGAATTTAATCTCTTCTGGATGGTTTCCCAACTCTTTGGCATACATCACAGGCTCTGGAATAGTCTTTAGCATCTCTGTGTAAGGTAGGCCACCAAAGGCCAGCTCTAAGAACTTTCTGCGTAGTTGCTTTTCCTGCATAATGTCCTCCTGGAATGCCTTCATGAGCTTCTACAAGGATCAGTGGTTGTTATGCCTCCATAACGCATCTTTTCAATATCTCATCAAGTCCCATCTTGTATAGATGTCCATCTATAAGTGAGAAGTCTGCAACACACACTACTAGTTGTTTCTTCTGAGGAATTGTATACTCACTAGGTGTCATTCCTGTTGATAGGAACTGGACTATCTCTGCGAAGTAGTCATCAATATTTCTAATGGACAATAAATGTACATTTGATAGTGCATCCTCTAAACTGTTTGGCTCTTCACCATGTTCCAACCTTGACAAGTGGTCATAACCCTTGTTCATTCTCCCTGGCTTCACTATGATTTCAAAATCATACTCCTGAAATAGCAGAAGCCATCTGCATATCCTTCCCCCCAACACTGGCTTGCTGACTAGGTATTTTAGCGCGGAGTGATCAGTAAACATTTTAAAGTTTCCTCCCAATAAGTAGTGGCTAAACTTATGCAATGCATACACCATAGCTAACCCTTCTCACTGAGTGGTGGTGTAATTAATCTCAGCAGTTGATAGCTTACTACTAGCAAAGGCTAATGGGTGGTCAATATCTCCTCCTCCGGGTTGTGCTAACACAACTCCTAATGCAATGGAAGATGCATTGACATGCACATGAAACTCCTTGGCCCAATCTGGGAAAACCAGAATAGGCACAGTTACCATTTTCTGTTTCAGTGTGTTGAAGCTCTCCTAGAATTATTCTATCCAACTAAACTGACAATCCTTCTTCAACAACTTCTCCATGGGTGTTGTAATCTGAGCATATCCTTTAATGAAATTTTTGTAGTATCTTGTGTGTCCCAACGCAACGCGCATATGCTTAACTGAAGTAGGAGGGGGTAGATCAATGATAATCACGATCTTGGATGGATCTACCAGCAATCCTTGCTTACATACAATATGACCTAACAGAACTCCAAATGGTGAAAATAAAATGCCTTTCTTCAGGTTCAAGGAAATTTTCCACTGTCTGCATTTATCCAACATTAGCCTTAGACATTCAATATGATTTTTCAATAGACTAAAAACAGTCCAATCATCAAAATATGCTTCTATAAATTTATGCAGAAATTCCTTGAATGCTTCAACCACCACCCTGGAAAAGATGGTTTGGGCATTCTTCAATCCAAATGGCATCACTTTATATTGGTAGGATCCCCATTCTATTGAAAACGTGGTCTTATGGCGATCTTCCTTGGCAATCTAGATCTGATGGTATCCTGAAAATCCATCTGTAAAAGAATATACTTCTTGGCCTCCCACATTATCTAACACTTCATCAGTGAATGGTGTAGGGAAGGGATCATGCAAATAGGCATCATTCAKCTTTCTGAGGTCTACGCATATCCTGATCTCTCTTGTMTTTTTGTCTTGCACCACCATAGGKCTAATCCACTCTGACTCTTCGACGRGTTCTATAATCCCTGCTTCCAGCATTCTRTCGAGYTCAATCTTCACTTTCTCCTTATATTTAGGGTTCAATCTRTAAGGTCTCTRTTTGACTGGTCTTGCATCTGGMTTTAAAGGAATCCTCATCTCRYCCATAGGCCCTRTAATTCCCTTCATATCGGTGAACTTGGTTTGAAACAAGTCCTAATATTCATGCAGTAACTCTGTAATTTTGTCAATGGTAGCAGCATCCCAATAATCTCCAACATTTGCAAACTTTGGTGTCTACTCCGTTCCAATATTGACCTTCTTAATCTTGATCGGTTGTCCAATAAATGGAAACTCAACTCATGGTCCTTCCACATCTCTTTGGCCTTCTGTTTCTGTGATTTTCACCTTCCTAGGATCATCATCTTTATCTGTGTTGATGTTGTAACATCATTGTAGTTTCTGGAGAGGCGTAGTCCATTCGTCCTCTTCTTGCTCTAAAGAGAGGCTAGAGGCCTCCTCACATCATTTATGTCTGACAATCTGTAGTGCTTGATCTACTAAAGGAAATTGACTTTCAAATAAGAAGGTAGTTACAAAATTATGAGTCATACCTTCCCAATCCTTAGTGATGAGGCACAACTCTACTTGGAGGTACCAGTTGATAGGTGTCGTGTCTAGCATGTTAATGAATTTGTGCACCCATTGTTCTTGATTAATGTTTCTCCAGGCTTCCTCACAACTCTAAACATGGTCCTTTGGACAGCTTCGACCTGTGTAGCAAACTTCGCAGCCTTCTACTTGTGATGAGAACCATGTTGTCATCATGGTATGACATTGTACCCATTTTGTAATGTTGTGTTTATGTGTCCCCCACCATCTTGTTGGTGTGGCTTTCAAGGCCTCATCCATTGCCAATAATCTTTGTTGTATTGGTACACTTTCTTCAAAGTCTGATCAAATTCCATAGGCATTCCATATTCTCTTACTTCTGGAATTTCTATATACTTGTATCAGAAGTAAGAGAATATGGAATGCCTATGGAATATTCCTAGAAATTCCATATTCTCTTACTTCTGATCTTGTCTTTGATGAGGAACCTTGGTCTCCTCTGAATTCTTTCCTTGCTTCCTCAAATATTTGTCTTTCTTTCTTTGAATCAAGCATTTGTGTCTTCTCTGTGGCTTTCCTGATTCCTAAGACCTCTGTAGTCTTCCATTGGGTCAGTCTATCTTCTCTTATAATAGTGCCTCCTCTGGTTATAACAACAACTCTAGGGTCTTTTCCGTGAGGTTTATCATATATCAATTTCACTTGCGGGTTCTACTGAGGTCCTCGTCTTTCCTGAAGCTTAGCTAGCAGCACAGGACAATCTTCTATAATATGTTCAAATGAGATGCAATAGCTGCAAGTGGTACAAGGGTTATGACAATCCCTTGCAAGGTGTCCTGGTTATGTGTAGTTATAACAGATGATTTTTCCTCAGCTTCGAACCATTCCTCCTCCTTGTCCTCTTCCTCTGAATCCATCACGAGGATTGAAGTTTTCTCTCTTGGGGGAGTTATACTACGTAGTGTTTCCTTCTTATTGTACTTTGCCTTGAATCTTATATATGTCTCTCAAACTTTCATGCATGAGATCGTAATCCTTACAATCCCTATCATCATTCCCTATGGACTTACAGAACGTACAATACAAATTCATAGGTGTCTGAACATACTTTTGCATGTAATAGCACTCACAAGGGTGATGTCTATTTCTGTAGACCTCACACCAGGGTAAGGTGACTTGCTTCAAAGGGCTCGAGGTTCCAGAATCCAAGTATTCATTGAATAGGGGATAGTGTTTCTTGTCATGGCCTTCTGATCTACATCTGACACACCATATGTCTTCTCTTTTATATTTTCCCTTCTCTTTCTTCATATCTTCGACCTGCAGAGACAAACTTGTTAGCTGACTCAAGATCTGACTCATACCTGAGCTAGATTCTCCGATAAGGGATGATTCTAGCTTCATGGTGATCTCCAGCACATCAGAATGTGAAGAAATCTTCTGTTGCATCATAGGAACTCTAATGTGTGGTAAGAAGGTAGCAATGAACCATTCTTTGTTCTGTTCATCTGAGATCTGAAAAGTCAATTGACCTGTTAAAGTCTTAAATCTCTGATCGGATTCCCAAACAGGTTCAACCACTTTATGTTTGATCTCTTTCAGCTCAGTAATACATTGTGACTCCGACTTGGGTTTCTTAAACTCTGAAATCAACACATTCTTAATTTGATTCAGTGGCTTAGGCTGTGTAAGTCCTTTGACAAGCTTTATGTACCAGCTCAATGTGTGGTCCCTTAAAGTGGTACTAAACTGGGTTCTTTTGACAGCTTCATCGATGACATTTTTAATATTCCATACAGCTTCACATAGGAACCAGTGTTGATCAGGATCTTCAGATCCATCTCCTCTGAAGATAGGAAGCCTCATCTCATCTGCCATAGATCTTCCTAGGGTCCCTGACTGAGTATGTGGTGGACTACCAGTGACAGTGCTCTAGACGCTCTGGTGACTAGGATTACTCTGGTCGCTTAATACTACTGAGTCAACAAGACGAATAACAGTACTTACTTCGATGGTCTGTGTAGTTTCTGAGGTTTTAGGTTCTTCCTAGTGAAGCTCTTCAGCTTTTCCTTCCTCTGCCCTAACGGGTTCCGAATGCTCTTCATCCATCAGATCTTCCTCTTCTCCACTGTAGAAACCCTCGTCCTCGTAGTTCTGCTTAAACAAGTTCGCAAGGTGGACTTATTTGAACACTCTCCCACTGCACATATGTCCAATTTCTGTGTCGTTGTCACTGTCCAAATTCTTGAACATTATCCTTTCTAGATCCGACCAGTCTACTATATATTCAAGATGTTCTTCTCATGCAATAGCATCTTGAGTCTCAACTTTGGGAATTGTAAAAATTTTCCTCTGGGTCCCCTAAAGAAATGTCTCTCATCTTGGTTGTATGACTCTACTCTGTCAACATCAAACTCTGTGATGTACCCTCCAATGGCACTATCAAACCAGTGATCTACTTCTCGTGATATGGCGTTATCATCTCTTTTGACCTTATTGATCAACTCTGACATCCAAACCACAGGAGGCTAGATCAGATCTCGAACTGGGTATCTGCTAATCTAGCTAGCCACTCATACAGCTCTTGATGGATTCCCCCAAAGAAAATTTTGTGTATATCAGTAAAGATATATTTCTCCAACCAATCTTCTGTACTAAGATTGGGGTTCTTGTTCTGGGCTTCAGCGAAGTCCTTTTCTTAATCATCTATCCACTTTTGAGTTTCTGTCTTCGATGGAAACCACCTTGACATTCCCTCAAGATGATTTATGTCTCGGCAACGAAACCATTTGTTGGCATAGGGGCAGACCCAGGGTTCAGCTCCAATAGTGCACCAACAAGCCCTAACTACTAGCCCTTTTGACAATACCTATGAAGCATATGTAGTCTTGCCCGAAGCAGTTATGAGGGGGTTGCAGGACAGAGATGTCTACAACCAAGGGGAATATCAAGTGGATCTAATACAGGAACAACACAGCATTCATGTATCACTTATCAACTTAGATCTACTATGCACATCTACTTATCAGATCTAACACAGTAATGCAATCACAGTATATCAATGACAGAGACATAATATAAATCACACACAACACAAAATATACATGGTTCACCCTCTCTCTAGAGCTATATCCACATAGTTGTGCTTTATAATATATTAAGATGAAGCATATAGTTCTTTTCTGTACTCTTATCTAGCAAATCTTCTTTCTTCTCCTCTCTTTCTCTCCCCTCCCTATGCACCCAGTTGCAGGGTTGATCTTTGCACCCAGCTAAAAATCTTACAATACTAGAAGGCTCTTGCACTCAACACTTCTCTCTCTCACAACAACCATCAACCAATTCGATCTCAACAATAATGAATGAACAACCAACTTGATTCCAACCCAACCTAGGTCCTCTTGACCTCTATTTATACATTACAATCACTCGCCGACATCCTTAGGCCGAAACCTAGGTGTCCAAAACCCTAGGTGTCTAAAACCCTAGGTCAACTTGACCCGTATTTTCATGGATTCACCAACCTGTCTTTCCTTCCTTCTCACACGGTGCTTTAAGGCATCCAACAGTGGCTTTCTTCGCTTGCTGAGTTGTCCACGGTCCTTCTTTCTTGTTCATCTTTCATCCTCGATCTCCTTGTCCAGCGGCTTACTTCGCTCCGTCTTTTCTACTCTTTTTCTCACTTTGACCCAGTAACAGTCATTGTGTCTTCCGCGAAGTTCACATTCTCCCTTTTCTTCCTTGGTCTTCGTGTACTTCCATAACCAAGGGCCAACAATTATTGTATCTCTGTGTTTGTGGTTGCATCTCTGATACATTTTTGTTGTATTATTGGATATCCGCTATATCTCTATGCATTTCTTTATTATATCTCCGCTCTCATTCCATGCCGAAAATAAACCATATCAGTGTGTGTGAGTCCAAGCATCATTCTTAACTTCTCAAAATTTTCTCTTCCAAGCGCTTTGGTGAGGATGTCTACAATTTTCTCATTTGTGGAACAATTTCTTAAGTGAATATTCTTGGCCTCTACAGGATATCGAATCAAATATTACTTTGTGTTGATGTTCTTGGTTCGATCATGGAATATGGGATTCTTGGACAACTTGATTGCAAAAGTATTATCAACTAGAATAAGATTAGAGTTCACTTGTTTCTCCTGCAAATATTCAAGTATTTTCCTAAGTCACACAATCTCCTTCATTGCTTCTACAACTGCCACATATTCTTCCTCTGTTGTGGAATCTATTGGGACTGATTATTTACGTGATCTCTAGGAGACAGTTATTGATCCAAGACTCATGAGATAACCTGAAGTTGACACTCCATTTTCCTTATCCCCATCGAAGTATGAATTAGAATATCTGATCAGGTTTAACTCATATACCTTATTGTACTTGAGTCCAAAATATTGAGTTCTTTTAAAGTATTTTAGAAATCTCTTTGCAGTAGACCAATGTCCTTCACAAGGATTTTACATGAGCCTGGAAAGAATCCCAACAACAAATGAAATTCCTGGCTTGGTGGTAGTAAGATATATAAGACTTCCCACAAGTTGTCTATACTTGGTTGCATCCTCAAATTCATTCCCATATTTTGATGTGAGCTTCAAATTTTGTTCCATTGGAGTAGAAACAAGATTGCACTCCACCATGCCAAATTTGTTCAACAATTCTCCAATGTACTTCTTCTGGGAGATAAAATTGTACTTTGGATTTTGTATCACTTCAACGCCCAAACAGTATTGAAGATGTCTCAAATCTGTCATCTCGAAGCATTTCTTCAATTTTTTATTTATGGATGCAATGTAGTTATCATTGTTCCCTGTTATGAACAATTCATCTACATATACTACAAGATATACAACAATTGTTCCAACTTTCTTGTCAAACAAAGTTGCATCATCAAGATTGAAATGCTTGAAATTCAATTTCAGAAGATGCTCGGTTAAGTTTCCATACCATGCTCGTCGTTCTTGTTTCAATACATACAAGGATTTGATGAGCTTGGATACCTTATGTTTTTGTCCCTTCACAAAATAGCCTTATGGTTGAGACATGAACAAATTCTCTTTCAAGTCTCCATGCAAGAAAGCAGTCTTCACATCCATTTGATGAATTTTCCATCCATTTTGTGTTGCCATGGAAAATAGAGTGTGGATGGTAGCACAGTTTGTTGTGGGGGGAAAAGCCTCCTCATAATCAACACCTTATTTTTGTGCAGATCCTTTTTCCATGAACCTTGCTTTGTGCTTGTCAAGTGATCCATCTAATTTGTACTTGTTCTTGAATACCCACTTGTAGCCAATGGATTTAGCTCCATATGGAGGATCCACCAACCTCCATGTACCATTTTTTATGAGAGCATTATATTCCTTCTACATGGATTCTTTAAAGGAAGTCAGTTCATGGTTAGTACATAAATTCAACTCACAATCATATGAAACATCCATATATTCTACATCACCTGAGTTTGAATTATTGACATTACCTCCATCTTGTTTTGAGGACAATCTAGTTCTTGTCTTTCCAATATCATCAGGATGAACACTTTCAAGTGGTTTTGTGAGCCTTTTTGGTGGACCTTTCTAAGATGGTCTAGGTTGCTCGTGTTGATTAAGGTTNTCCATAGGCATTCCATATTCTCTTACTTCTGGAATTTCTATATACTTGTATCAGAAGTAAGAGAATATGGAATGCCTATGGAATATTCCTAGAAATTCCATATTCTCTTACTTCTTATCTTGTCTTTGATGAGGAACCTTGTTCTCCTCTGAATTCTTTCCTTGCTTCCTCAAATATTTGTCTTTCTTTCTTTGAATCAAACGTTTGTGTCTTCTCTATGGATTTCCTGATTCCTAAGACCTCTGTAGTCTTCCATTGGGCCAGTCTATCTTCTCTTATAATAGTGCCTCCTCTGGTTATAACAACAACTCTAGGGTCTTTTCCGTGAGGTTTATCATATATCAGTTTCACTTGCGGGTTCTACTGAGGTCCTCGTCTTTCCTGAAGCTTAGCTAGCAGCACAGGACAATCTTCTATAATATGTTCAAATGAGCTACAATAGCTGCAAGTGGTACAAGGGTTCTGACAATCCCTTGCAAGGTGTCCTAGTTGTGTGTAGTTATAACAGATGATCTGTCCTCAGCCTCGACCCATTCCTCCTCCTTGTCCTCTTCATCTGAATCCATCATGAGGATTGAAGTTTTCTCTCTTGGGGGAGTTATACTGCGTAGTGTTTCCTTCTTATTGTACTTCGCCTTGAATCTTATATATGTCTCTCAAACTTTCATGCATGAGATCATAATCCTTACAATCCCTATCATCATTCCCTATGGACTTACAGAATGTACAATACAAATTCGTAGGTGTCTAAACATACTTTTGCATGTAATATCACTCACAAGGGTGATGTCTATTTCTGCAGACCTCACACCAGGGTAAGGTGACTTGCTTCAAAGGGCTCGGGGCTCCAGAAGCCAAGTATTCATTGAATAGGGGACAGTGTTTCTTGTCATGGCCTTCTGATCTGCATCTGACACACCATATGTCTTCTCTTTTATATTTTCCCTTCTCTTTCTTCATATCTTCGACCTGCAGAGACAAACTTGTTAGCTCACTCAAGATCTGACTCATACCTGAGCTAGATTCTCCCATAAGGGATGATTCTAGCTTCATGGTGATCTCTAGCACATCAGAATGTGAAGCAATCTTCTGTTGCATCATAGGAACTTTAATGTGTGGTAAGAAGGTAGCAACGAACCATTCTTTGTTCTGTTCATCTGGGATCTGAAAAGTCAATCGACCTATTAAAGTCTTAAATCTCTGATCGGATTCCCAAACAGGTTCAACCACTTCATGTTTGACCTCTTTCAGCATAGTAATACATTGTGACTCTGACTTGGGTTTCTTGAACTCTGAAATCAACACATTCTTAATTTGATTCAGTGGCTTAGGCTGTGCAAGTCCTTTGACAAGCTTCATGTACCAGCTCAATGTGCGGTCCTTTAAAGTGATACTAAACTGGGTTCTTTTGACAGCTTCATCGGTGACATTTTTAATATTCCATACAGCTTCACATAGGAACCAGTGTTGATCAGGATCTTCAGATCCATCTCCTCTGAAGATAGGAAGCCTCATCTCATCTGCCATAGATCTTCCTAGGGTCCCTGACTGAGTATGTGGTGGACTACCAGTGACAGTGCTCTAGACGCTCTGGTGACTAGGATTACTCTGGTCGCTTAATACTACTGAGTCAACAAGACGAATAACAGTACTTACTTCGATGGTCTGTGTAGTTTCTGAGGTTTTAGGTTCTTCCTAGTGAAGCTCTTCAGCTTTTCCTTCCTCTGCCCTAACGGGTTCCGAATGCTCTTCATCCATCAGATCTTCCTCTTCTCCACTGTAGAAACCCTCGTCCTCGTAGTTCTGCTTAAACAAGTTCGCAAGGTGGACTTATTTGAACACTCTCCCACTGCACATATGTCCAATTTCTGTGTCGTTGTCACTGTCCAAATTCTTGAACATTATCCTTTCTAGATCCGACCAGTCTACTATATATTCAAGATGTTCTTCTCATGCAATAGCATCTTGAGTCTCAACTTTGGGAATTGTAAAAATTTTCCTCTGGGTCCCCTAAAGAAATGTCTCTCATCTTGGTTGTATGACTCTACTCTGTCAACATCAAACTCTGTGATGTACCCTCCAATGGCACTATCAAACCAGTGATCTACTTCTCGTGATATGGCGTTATCATCTCTTTTGACCTTATTGATCAACTCTGACATCCAAACCACAGGAGGCTAGATCAGATCTCGAACTGGGTATCTGCTAATCTAGCTAGCCACTCATACAGCTCTTGATGGATTCCCCCAAAGAAAATTTTGTGTATATCAGTAAAGATATATTTCTCCAACCAATCTTCTGTACTAAGATTGGGGTTCTTGTTCTGGGCTTCAGCGAAGTCCTTTTCTTAATCATCTATCCACTTTTGAGTTTCTGTCTTCGATGGAAACCACCTTGACATTCCCTCAAGATGATTTATGTCTCGGCAACGAAACCATTTGTTGGCATAGGGGCAGACCCAGGGTTCAGCTCCAATAGTGCACCAACAAGCCCTAACTACTAGCCCTTTTGACAATACCTATGAAGCATATGTAGTCTTGCCCGAAGCAGTTATGAGGGGGTTGCAGGACAGAGATGTCTACAACCAAGGGGAATATCAAGTGGATCTAATACAGGAACAACACAGCATTCATGTATCACTTATCAACTTAGATCTACTATGCACATCTACTTATCAGATCTAACACAGTAATGCAATCACAGTATATCAATGACAGAGACATAATATAAATCACACACAACACAAAATATACATGGTTCACCCTCTCTCTAGAGCTATATCCACATAGTTGTGCTTTATAATATATTAAGATGAAGCATATAGTTCTTTTCTGTACTCTTATCTAGCAAATCTTCTTTCTTCTCCTCTCTTTCTCTCCCCTCCCTATGCACCCAGTTGCAGGGTTGATCTTTGCACCCAGCTAAAAATCTTACAATACTAGAAGGCTCTTGCACTCAACACTTCTCTCTCTCACAACAACCATCAACCAATTCGATCTCAACAATAATGAATGAACAACCAACTTGATTCCAACCCAACCTAGGTCCTCTTGACCTCTATTTATACATTACAATCACTCGCCGACATCCTTAGGCCGAAACCTAGGTGTCCAAAACCCTAGGTGTCTAAAACCCTAGGTCAACTTGACCCGTATTTTCATGGATTCACCAACCTGTCTTTCCTTCCTTCTCACACGGTGCTTTAAGGCATCCAACAGTGGCTTTCTTCGCTTGCTGAGTTGTCCACGGTCCTTCTTTCTTGTTCATCTTTCATCCTCGATCTCCTTGTCCAGCGGCTTACTTCGCTCCGTCTTTTCTACTCTTTTTCTCACTTTGACCCAGTAACAGTCATTGTGTCTTCCGCGAAGTTCACATTCTCCCTTTTCTTCCTTGGTCTTCGTGTACTTCCATAACCAAGGGCCAACAATTATTGTATCTCTGTGTTTGTGGTTGCATCTCTGATACATTTTTGTTGTATTATTGGATATCCGCTATATCTCTATGCATTTCTTTATTATATCTCCGCTCTCATTCCATGCCGAAAATAAACCATATCAGTGTGTGTGAGTCCAAGCATCATTCTTAACTTCTCAAAATTTTCTCTTCCAAGCGCTTTGGTGAGGATGTCTACAATTTTCTCATTTGTGGAACAATTTCTTAAGTGAATATTCTTGGCCTCTACAGGATATCGAATCAAATATTACTTTGTGTTGATGTTCTTGGTTCGATCATGGAATATGGGATTCTTGGACAACTTGATTGCAAAAGTATTATCAACTAGAATAAGATTAGAGTTCACTTGTTTCTCCTGCAAATATTCAAGTATTTTCCTAAGTCACACAATCTCCTTCATTGCTTCTACAACTGCCACATATTCTTCCTCTGTTGTGGAATCTATTGGGACTGATTATTTACGTGATCTCTAGGAGACAGTTATTGATCCAAGACTCATGAGATAACCTGAAGTTGACACTCCATTTTCCTTATCCCCATCGAAGTATGAATTAGAATATCTGATCAGGTTTAACTCATATACCTTATTGTACTTGAGTCCAAAATATTGAGTTCTTTTAAAGTATTTTAGAAATCTCTTTGCAGTAGACCAATGTCCTTCACAAGGATTTTACATGAGCCTGGAAAGAATCCCAACAACAAATGAAATTCCTGGCTTGGTGGTAGTAAGATATATAAGACTTCCCACAAGTTGTCTATACTTGGTTGCATCCTCAAATTCATTCCCATATTTTGATGTGAGCTTCAAATTTTGTTCCATTGGAGTAGAAACAAGATTGCACTCCACCATGCCAAATTTGTTCAACAATTCTCCAATGTACTTCTTCTGGGAGATAAAATTGTACTTTGGATTTTGTATCACTTCAACGCCCAAACAGTATTGAAGATGTCTCAAATCTGTCATCTCGAAGCATTTCTTCAATTTTTTATTTATGGATGCAATGTAGTTATCATTGTTCCCTGTTATGAACAATTCATCTACATATACTACAAGATATACAACAATTGTTCCAACTTTCTTGTCAAACAAAGTTGCATCATCAAGATTGAAATGCTTGAAATTCAATTTCAGAAGATGCTCGGTTAAGTTTCCATACCATGCTCGTCGTTCTTGTTTCAATACATACAAGGATTTGATGAGCTTGGATACCTTATGTTTTTGTCCCTTCACAAAATAGCCTTATGGTTGAGACATGAACAAATTCTCTTTCAAGTCTCCATGCAAGAAAGCAGTCTTCACATCCATTTGATGAATTTTCCATCCATTTTGTGTTGCCATGGAAAATAGAGTGTGGATGGTAGCACAGTTTGTTGTGGGGGGAAAAGCCTCCTCATAATCAACACCTTATTTTTGTGCAGATCCTTTTTCCATGAACCTTGCTTTGTGCTTGTCAAGTGATCCATCTAATTTGTACTTGTTCTTGAATACCCACTTGTAGCCAATGGATTTAGCTCCATATGGAGGATCCACCAACCTCCATGTACCATTTTTTATGAGAGCATTATATTCCTTCTACATGGATTCTTTAAAGGAAGTCAGTTCATGGTTAGTACATAAATTCAACTCACAATCATATGAAACATCCATATATTCTACATCACCTGAGTTTGAATTATTGACATTACCTCCATCTTGTTTTGAGGACAATCTAGTTCTTGTCTTTCCAATATCATCAGGATGAACACTTTCAAGTGGTTTTGTGAGCCTTTTTGGTGGACCTTTCTAAGATGGTCTAGGTTGCTCGTGTTGATTAAGGTT
>JZKD02S2364691.1:0-12606 GCA_000966675.3 Picea glauca
TGAAAGATTCCACCTATATTGTCCCAAGATTGGTCTCAGAGATGCAATACTCTCCCACACCATTATAGTTCCATATCTACTCAGTTGCAGGAGGATTCTACATCAGTTTCATGTGTAGATAGAGAGAGGGCACACCAGTTCGTCCTGTGATTTAGTAAAACTTAGATCTAGGGAGATCCGCTTGAGATCTGACTCTGAAACTTCTCCCACTGGATTCTCATAGCCCGATATATATTCTTGGAGATTTTCAGAGAATTTGGAGGCCTCCTTCATCAGGGCCAAACCAACTAGGGTTTCAGTCATCCAGTGGGGCACCCCATTCAGTGGGAAATTCATATCTACAAAGATTGAGAGGGAGCTTGGAGATTCAGGCACCTGGGTTATTCTTACCATTTCCCGATCTATATTCTTGGAGAGTTTCAGAGCATTTGGAGTCCATCTTCATCAGGGCCGAACCAGCTAGGGTTTCAGTCATCCAGTGGGGCACCCCATTTAGTGGGAAATTCAGATCTAAGGAGATTGAGAGGGATATTAGAGATTGAGGCACCTGGGTTATTAATACCATCACCCGATCTATCAATTGGAATATTTATTAGGGTGATTGGACACGTTTGGTAGCAGAGCCGAGTTATTGAGGGTTTCATCCTTCTACTGGAGTGTGGCATTCTTCAGCTGGAGAGTTTGGCATTCAGATCTGCTTGTATTGATCTTCATTTCTTATTCATCCTTTGGAGGAATTATTTTGTATTAGCGGGAGAATTTTGTAGTAGCTCTTATCTATTGTCTATCTTTTGGCCATCTATTGAGCATTCCAGATCGACATCTTCATTGTAGGAGGTTTCTCTATTTTATGAATAAAGAAGAATTGAGATGTTTTGGCTTGTCTATCTTATTGCATATGGTTGAGGTATGTTCCATGGTTATCTCTTTCTATTGTTTGTTGCATACACACATATAAACACATCTAAAGGGTAGATCAACAAAGTGTTTGACGAAATACCTCACTGAGAAAAAGTTTTAAAAAGACACCAAAACAGTGATGATCCTTGCATAATGGCTTGGGATCATTACATTCTAGAAGCATAAGCTTCTATTAGGTCTTCTTACATCTGCCTTATTCTATTTTATTGAAAGGTCTTATTAATATTGACCTTTATTACATCCGAATACATTGATCTACCTATGTGCGTGTTAGGGCCTTAATAGTCAAGCATGCTGTCACGAAGTTGAAGGGACATGGAGCATTGTGGTGGGACGAGCTACAGGCAGATAGACGTTCCAAAGGCAAACAAAATATCAAAATATGGGATCGAATGATTGCAAAGATGAAAGAAAAGTTCATCCCAAGGGACTACCAAATTAATCTATTCAGGAGAATGCAGAACCTGAGACAGAAGTTGATGACGGTGAAGGAATACACCGAAGAGTTTTACAAACTGAATATCCGAGCAGGTCATTAGGAGAGCGATGATGAGAAGGTTTCCAGATACCTTAATGGTCTGAGATATGACATTCAGGATGAATTAAGCATGACAACCATCAGAATTTTTGAGGATGCTTACCAGATGGCTCTGAAGGCCGAGGATAAGTTGGGTCGTAAGCAAGGACAACGACGTCGAGGCAAGAGTCAGCCAAGAGGAAAATCAGTTGCCCAAGATAGGTTCTAGAAATATAAGGATGACTGGAAGAATCCTTAGACCAGAATGGAAAGAGGGGGAAGTTCTCAATGAGGCCAGCATGCTGAACATTAAAGGAAATAGGTAGAACCGAGCGGAGGATACGCTGATAATAACACTTTTCCTCATACCAGAGGAAGAGTAAGAGGCCGAGGTGGAATGATCACATGCTTCACATGTGGGAAGGATGGGCATAAGGCAATTGAATATCCAGATAGAAAAAAGGACAGAGGAGAAGCTCACATCGTCGAGGCACAGAGGCGAGCTGCTGAAGCAGAAGGTGCAGAAAGTAGAAGCTCACTTCTGATGTGAAAGGTCCTTTTAACACCTGAGAAAGAGGTGCAGGAAAGTTCAACTCAGAGGACTAGACTGTTCAGGACAGCCTGCAAAACCAAGGATAAAAAATGCAAGGTTATCGTGGATAGTGGAAGTACCGATAATCTTGTTTCAACCAAGATGGTGGAGAAGTTGGAGCTGGAAACAACTAATCACCCGAGTCCATACAAGGTTTCGTGGCTACAGAAGGGACATCAGGTGAGTGTCACTAAACAATGCTTGGTTGATATCAAGATAGGAGGATATAATGATAAAATTCTCTGTGATGTTATCCCCATGGATGTATGTCATTTGTTACTGGGTAGACCATGGCAATACGATCGAAATGTGGTTCATGACGGGAGGATGAACACATACACTTTATAAAAGGATGGAAGAACACACATGTTGCTTCCGATAAAGGATAAGGAGGTGAGACCAGAAGTAAGCAACACCATACTTCTCATGAGTGGGAAGGAGCTTCTTACGGAGATGGAGAAGAAGGAAGATCCACAGTTCTTTGTGGTCAGGAAGCCGAGGATTGTCCTGACTAGCACGAGAGTGGATGATTTACCAGATGAGATTCAGGAATTGTTGGAAGAGTTCGTTGATATTGTGGTAGACGAATTACCTCGTTCGTTGCCACCGATGAGGAGTGTGAGTCATCACATCGACCTCATACCAAGAGCAAGTTTGTCGAACAAGGCAGTGTACAGATTGATGCCACAGGAAAATGAGGAGGTCAAGAAGTAGGTCAAGGAGTTGTTGGACAAAGGACTGGTCAGGGAAAGCTTGAGTTTGTGTGTTGTTCCAACAGTACTAAGTCCAAAGAAGGATGGAGGATGGAGAATGTGTACAGACTCCAGAGGCATTAACAAGATAACCATCAGGTATAGGTTTCCATTGCCGAGAATGGATGACTTGATGGACTGTTTAAGTGGAGCAAATTTCTTTTCAAAAGTTGATCTCAAGAGCAGATATCATCAGATTCGCATGAGGGAAGGTGATGAATGGAAAACAACTTTCAAGTCAAATGAAGGACTGTATGAATGGTTGGTCATGCCATTTGGTTTGACAAACGCGCCGAGCACATTTATGAGACTGATGAATGAAGTCCTGAAGGAGTTCATCGGCAAATTTGTAGTCGTATACCTGGATGACATACTTATTTTCAGCAAGACGAAGGATGAACATTTGAAGCATTTGGCCATCGTGATGAGAAAGCTACAATAGGAGAAGCTTTTGATAAATATGAAGAAGTCCTCATTCATGAAGACAGAGCTCATTTATTTGGGTTTTGTTATTTCAGAAAATGAGTTGAAGATGGATCCAAGTAAGGTGGAAGTGATTAAGAATTGGCCATCACCCAGAAATGTTTTTGAGGTGAGGAGTTTCCATGGTTTGGCTAGTTTCTACCGAAAGTTCATTAGGAATTTCAGTGGGATTAGCGCGGCAATGATGGACACGGTGAAGAAACGATATAAGTCTTTTCATTGGACAACAGAGGCTGAGAAAAGCTTCAATCTGTTGAAGCGGAATATAATGGAACGACCAGTGTTGGTGTTGTCGGACTTCAAGAAGACATCTCAGTTGAAATGTGATGCAAGTGGATATGCCATAGGAGCAGTCTTAAGTCAAGAGGACAGGCTAGTTGCATATTTCAGTGAGAAGCTGGATGATGCAAAGCTGAAATACTCCACGTATGATAAAGAGCTTTATGCCATCATACAAGCGTTGAAGAAGTGGAGGCATTACTTGGTCCCAAAAGAATTTGTATTGTACAGTGATAATCATGCATTGCAGTTTGTGAGTCAAGAAGAGAAGTTGAATCATAAGCATGGAAAATGGGTAGAGTATATGCATAATTTCACGTTTGTGATTAAACACATTTCAGGGACTGCTAACAAAGTGGTTGATGCTTTGAGCAGGAAATGTTTGTTACTACAGGAGTTCAGAGTCAAAACGTTGGGTTTTGAAAACCTTAAGGACATGTTTGCAGGTGATGTAGATTTTGCAGAGGCATACAAAGCAACTGAGAATCCAGTTCTCAGAGACAGAAGCCCGTGGATGGATTACATGATTCAGAATGGACTGTTGTTCAGAGGCAATCAATTATGCATTCTGAATTGCTCCATGAGGGAGAACCTGCTAAAGGAGAAGCACAACGGTGGATTAGCAGGGAACTTTGGCCATGATAAAACATTCGCAAAGCTGAGCGAATCATATTTTTGGCCAGGCATGCAAGAAGACGTCAAAATATTTGTTAACAGATGCAAGATTTGTCATCATTCGAAGGGGAGAAAACAGAATGCAGGTTTTTATCAGCCATTGCCCATACCAAAGAGGCCATGGGAGGCGATAAGCATAGACTTTGTATTAGGATTGTCGAGGACACAGAGAGGGGTTGATTCCATCCTTGTGGTGGTGGATAGGTTTTCTAAGATGGCACATTTCATTCCATGCCAGAAGACTAGCGATGTGACTCACATCGCGAACTTGGTTTTCAAGGAGATCATTCGACTCCATGGATTGCCGAGAAGTATAGTGTCGGACAGGGATGCCAAATTGATAGGGAATTTTTGGAGGACGCTATGGAAGAAGCTAGGAACTAACTTGGCGTTTAGTTATGCTTACCATCCACAGATGGATGGGCAGATGGAAGTAGTCAACAGGAGCTTGGGAGACTTGTTGAGAAGTCTGGTGACAGAGAACCATAGCAGCTAAGATAGCATATTACCACAGGCAGAGTTTGCATACAACGATTCGGTCAATAAGAGAATAGGTAAGAGTCCATTTGAGATTGTATATGGCAGGCATTCGAGGGGAGTATCTGAACTGCGAGATTCATCGCAGACTACTACTAGCAGTGCTAGTGCAGAGGAATTCACTAAAGCAATGAAGGCACTTCACGACGAGGTGAAGAAACGACTGATAAACACAAATCAGGAGTACACGCGCAGAGCAGATCAACATAGGAGACAACTTCAATTTGAGGTTGGTGATCTGGTTCTGGCACATCTAAGGAAAGAAAGGTTCCCAAGGGGAACATACAACAAGCTCAAAATGAAGAAAATTGGACCATGCAGAGTCCTGAAGAAGTTGGGAGAAAATGCTTATGAGATTGAATTTCCAGATGAGATCGGAATATCTCCAACATTCAATGTCTCAGACTTATATCCCTATAAGGCTGAGGAAGAAGGAGATGAGAGTGATGAACAACCAGAAATCCAGTGGCAGAAGCAGATGCCCACTGCAGAAAGGCCACAAATGGAGTACATACTAGACAAAACAGTGAGTAAGAAAACCAGGCTAAAGCAATATTTTGAGTATCTGATCAAATGGAAGAATCATCCAGTCGAGGATGCTAGCTGGGAAAATGAAGCAATGATACAGAAGCATGGACAGACTGTGCGGGAACTCATGGATAGGAGCCCATGAAATTTTTTCAAGCCGAGGAGTATGATGCAGGAGCATCGCCAACTCGTGAAGGAGCATCACCCAAGACAAGTGAGCTGGCATAGAAGACAATGAACAACTAGACAAGCCCAGCCGAAACTTTTTCAATTTTCATTTAAGATGATGCGGTAATGTATAAATGCACCATTTATGAAAGTGCCTTTGTATATTTTAGTGGACCTTGAGCCTTTAAGATCTCGTCCTTAGTAGATAGGAAGGCATTTAATAGATTTAATGCAGGTAGATAGATGTTTAAGTCTAGATTAGACAGTTTCAGTTTTCGAGAGGGAAAACGNCACATCTAAAGGGTAGATCAACAAAGTGTTTGACGAAATACCTCACTCAGAAAAAGTTTTAAAAAGACACCAAAACAGTGATGATCCTTGCATAATGGCTTGGGATCATTACATTCTAGAAGCGGAAGGTTCTATTAGGTCTTCTTACATCTGCCTTATTCTATTTTATTGAAAGGTATTATTAGTATTGACCTTTATTACATCCGAATACATTGATCTACCTATGTGCGGGTTAGGACCTTAACAGTCAGGCATGCTGTCACGAAGTTGAAGGGACATGGAGCATTGTGGTGGGACGAGCTACAGGCAGATAGACGTTCCAAAGGAAAACAAAATATCAAAATCTGGGATCGAATGATTGCAAAGATGAAAGAAAAGTTCATCCCAAGGGACTACCAAATTAATCTGTTCAGGAGAATGTAGAACCTGAGACAAAAGTTGATGACGGTGAAGGAATACACCGAAGAGTTTTACAAACTCAATATCCGAACAGGTCATTAGGAGAGCGATGATGAGAAGGTTCCCAGATACCTTAATGGTCTAAGATATGACATTCAGGATGAATTAAGCATGACAACCATCAAAAATTTTGAGGATGCTTACCAGATGGCTCTGAAGGCCAAGGAGAAGCTGGGCCGTAAGCAAGGACAGCGACGCCGAGGCAAGATTCAGCCAAGAGGAAAATCAGTTGCCCAAGATAGGTTATAGAAATATAAGGATGACTGGAAGAAGCCTTAGACCATAATGGAAAGAGGGGGAAGTTCTCAATGAGGCCAGCATGTTGAACATCAAAGGCAATAGGTAGAACCGAGTGGAGGATACGCTGATAATAACACTTTTCCTCGTACCAGAGGAAGAGGAAGAGGCTGAGGTGGAATGATCACATGCTTCACATGTGGGAAGGATGGACATAAGGCAATTGACTGTCCAGATAGAAAAAAGGACAGAGGATAAGCTCACATCGTCGAGGCATAGAGGCGAGTTGCTGAAGCAGAAGGTGCAGAAAGCGGAAGCTCACTTCTGATGTGAAAGGTACTTTTAACACCTGAGAAAGAGGTGCAGGAAAGTTCAGCTCAGAGGACTAGACTGTTCAGGACAGCCTGCAAAACCAAGGATAAAAAATGCAAGGTTATCGTGGATAGTGGAAGTACCGATAATCTTGTTTCAACCAAGATGGTGGAGAAGTTGGAGCTGGAAACAACTAATCACCCGAGTCCATACAAGGTTTCGTGGCTACAGAAGGGACATCAGGTGAGTGTCACTAAATAATGCTTGGTTGATATCAAGATAGGAGGATATAATGATAAAATTCTCTATGATGTTATCCCCATGGATGTATGTCATTTGTTACTGGGTAGACCATGGCAATACGATCGAAATGTGGTTCATGACGGGAGGATGAACACATACACTTTATAGAATGATGGAAGAACACACATGTTTCTTCCGATAAAGGATAAGGAGGTGAGACCAGAAGTAAGAAACACCATACTTCTCATGAGTGGGAAGGAGCTTCTTACGGAGATGGAGAAGAAGGAAGATCCACAGTTCTTTGTGGTCAGGAAGCTGAGGATTGTCCTGACTAGCACGAGAGTGGATGATTTACCAGATGAGATTCATGAACTGTTGGAAGAGTTCATTGATATTGTGGTAGATGAATTACCTCGTTCGTTGCCACCGATGAGGAGTGTGAGTCATCACATCGACCTCATACCAAGAGCAAGTTTGTCGAACAAGGCAGTGTACAGATTGACGCCACAGGAAAATGAGGAGGTCAAGAAGCAGGTCAAGGAGTTGTTGGACAAAGGACTAGTCAGGGAAAGCCTGAGTTTGTGTGTTGTTCCAACAGTACTAAGTCCAAATAAGGATGGAGGATGGAGAATGTATACAGACTCCAGAGGCATTAACAAGATAACCATCAGGTATAGGTTTCCATTGCCGAGAATGGATGACTTGATGGACTATTTAAGTGGAGCAAATTTCTTTTCAAAAGTTGATCTCAAGAGCAGATATCATCAGATTCGCATGAGGGAAGGTGATGAATGGAAAACAACTTTCAAGTCAAATGAAGGAATGTATGAATGGTTGGTCATGCCGTTTGGTTTGACAAACGCGCCGAGCACATTCATGAGACTGATGAATGAAGTCCTGAAGGAGTTCATCGGCAAATTTGTAGTCGTATACCTGGATGACATACTGATTTTCAGCAAGATGAAGGATGAACATTTGAAGCATTTGGCCATCGTGATGAGAAAGCTACAACAGGAGAAGCTTTTGATCAATATGAAGAAGTCCTCATTCATGAAGACAGAACTCATTTATTTGGCTTTTGTTATTTCAGAAAATGAGTTGAAGATGGATCCAAGTAAGGTGGAAGTGATTAAGAATTGGCCATCACACATAAATGTTTTTGAGGTGAGGAGTTTCCATGGTTTGGCTAGTTTCTACCGAAAGTTCATTAGGAATTTTAGTGGGATTAGCATAGCAATGATGGACATGGTGAAGAAACGACATAAGTCTTTTCATTGGACAACAGAGGCTGAGAAAAGCTTCAATCTGTTGAAGCGGAAGATAATGGAATGACCAGTGTTGGTGTTTTCGGACTTCAAGAAGACATCTCAGTTGAAATGTGATGCAAGTGGATATGCCATAGGAGCAGTCTTAAGTCAAGAGGACAGGCCAGTTGCATATTTCAGTGAGAATCTAGATGATGCAAAGCTGAAATACTCCACGTATGATAAAGAGTTTTATGCCATCATACAAGCGTTGAAGAAGTGGAGGCATTACTTGGTCCCAAAATAATTTGTATTGTACAGTGATAATCATGCATTGCAGTTTGTGAGTCAACAAGAGAAGTTGAATCATAAGCATGGAAAATGGGTAGAGTATATGCATAATTTCACGTTTGTGATTAAACACATTTCAGGGACTGCTAACAAAGTGGCTGATGCTTTGAGCAGGAAATGTTTGTTACTACAGGAGTTCAGAGTCAAAACGTCAGGTTTTGAAAACCTTAAGGACATGTATGCAGGTGATTTAGATTTTGCAGAGGCATACAAAGCAACTGAGAATCCATTTCTCAGAGACAGAAGCCCGTGGATGGATTACATGATTCAAAATGGACTGTTGTTCAGAGGCAATCAATTATGCATTCCGAATTGCTCCATGAGGGAGAACCTGCTAAAGGAGAAGCACAGTGGTGGATTAGCAGGGCACTTTGGCCATGATAAAACATTCGCAAAGCTGAGCGAATCATATTTTTGGCCAGGCATGCAAGAAGACGTCAAAATATTTGTTGACAGATGCATGATTTGTCATCATTCGAAGGGGAGAAAATAGAATGCGGGTTTTTATCATCCATTGCCCATACCAGAGAGGCCATGGGAGGTGATAAGCATAGAATTTGTATTAGGATTGTCGAGGACACAGAGAGGGGTTGATTCCATCCTTGTGGTGGTGGATAGGTTTTCTAAGATGGCACATTTCATTCCATGCCAGAAGACTAGCGATGTGACTCACATCGCGAACTTGGTTTTCAAGGAGATCATTCGACTCCATGGATTGCCGAGAAGTATAGTGTCGGACAGGGATGCCAAATTGATAGGGAATTTTTGGAGGACGCTATGGAAGAAGCTAGGAACTAACTTGGCGTTTAGTTATGCTTACCATCCACAGATGGATGGGCAGATGGAAGTAGTCAACAGGAGCTTGGGAGACTTGTTGAGAAGTCTGGTGACAGAGAACCATAGCAGCTAAGATAGCATATTACCACAGGCAGAGTTTGCATACAACGATTCGGTCAATAAGAGAATAGGTAAGAGTCCATTTGAGATTGTATATGGCAGGCATTCGAGGGGAGTATCTGAACTGCGAGATTCATCGCAGACTACTACTAGCAGTGCTAGTGCAGAGGAATTCACTAAAGCAATGAAGGCACTTCACGACGAGGTGAAGAAACGACTGATAAACACAAATCAGGAGTACACGCGCAGAGCAGATCAACATAGGAGACAACTTCAATTTGAGGTTGGTGATCTGGTTCTGGCACATCTAAGGAAAGAAAGGTTCCCAAGGGGAACATACAACAAGCTCAAAATGAAGAAAATTGGACCATGCAGAGTCCTGAAGAAGTTGGGAGAAAATGCTTATGAGATTGAATTTCCAGATGAGATCGGAATATCTCCAACATTCAATGTCTCAGACTTATATCCCTATAAGGCTGAGGAAGAAGGAGATGAGAGTGATGAACAACCAGAAATCCAGTGGCAGAAGCAGATGCCCACTGCAGAAAGGCCACAAATGGAGTACATACTAGACAAAACAGTGAGTAAGAAAACCAGGCTAAAGCAATATTTTGAGTATCTGATCAAATGGAAGAATCATCCAGTCGAGGATGCTAGCTGGGAAAATGAAGCAATGATACAGAAGCATGGACAGACTGTGCGGGAACTCATGGATAGGAGCCCATGAAATTTTTTCAAGCCGAGGAGTATGATGCAGGAGCATCGCCAACTCGTGAAGGAGCATCACCCAAGACAAGTGAGCTGGCATAGAAGACAATGAACAACTAGACAAGCCCAGCCGAAACTTTTTCAATTTTCATTTAAGATGATGCGGTAATGTATAAATGCACCATTTATGAAAGTGCCTTTGTATATTTTAGTGGACCTTGAGCCTTTAAGATCTCGTCCTTAGTAGATAGGAAGGCATTTAATAGATTTAATGCAGGTAGATAGATGTTTAAGTCTAGATTAGACAGTTTCAGTTTTCGAGAGGGAAAACGAATATAGACACCCTCCTTTGTACATTGTAACATTATTCAGAAGCCAACATTCAAGAGAGAAGAGCAAGAAGAGAATTTGTATGTAGAACCCCCATGTATAGATTTGAATTAATAGAAGAGAGTTTGTGATTCAATTTCATGCTTGGTGTTGTTTCTTTGTGTATGTTGTTTATGTGCTCATGAATGTTTGCTTCCTGCGCATGCATTTTCTTTGAATATGTTGTGTATGTGATTTCAGGGTTTCAAACTAAAGTCTGAGAGAGAGAGAAGAGAATAAGTTTCAATTGTTTCTCTGTCTGAGCCAGGAGATTCCTGCATAGAGTGCAGTTAAATTCATCTGCATAGAGTGCGTTGATGAAGGCTCAATAGTTAAACACTTATTCTCATTCAACCAGAGTTATAGGGTTGTCCTGGGAGTTGTGTGAAGAGAGCATAGGCGGAACTAGGAGTCTTAGTAGTAAATCTAAGTAGAAGAAGGCAGAGACTGTTGTTGCCAGAAGTGCATGGAGTCTGAAAGACTCAACACTTTGGGAGTTGTTGAAGGTTGAACAAGAAGAGTGTGCGCAAAGTCTCTGAAGGAATTAGAGTTGACAAGCTCAGGAGGGGTAGTTCCTTCGTGATACCGTGGAGGAGAACTCAGGAGAAGTTTCGAAGAAAGTTCGAGCAGGAAGGAGCTTTAGATCGGGAGGAGTCCTTGAAGGGGAGGAATCAACGGTCAAGATTCGCAGAGGAGCATTGAGAAATCCCGCTAGCGGTTAGATCTTGAGGAGATGCACATGGGTTAAACTTAAGCGTGTCAAGGAGGATCCCAAGAGCCATTGGGATTCGGCTCATCGGGGTTTGCGCAGACAGGAGTTTGTGGCCTGTTGAAATCGCGATTAGCGAATTTACGATGCGAGCAGAACCATTGATCTGAGACAAAGGGAGCCATTGGATCTGCACGTGACATCACGTATCGGGTAATCGTGAGTTGAAGACCCAAGATGGCGTAGAAAATATCGCGATACTACGAGAGGCGATATATCCATAGGTTCGGAACCATCGATCATGTTAGATGTGTGTTAGGAGATCCCGAGGAGTCGGGGATCGGAGAATCGGAGTTCTCAACGAAAGAGAACACTGGCTTGTTGGATTCGCGATCTGCGATATCCCGACAGTGACATGGCAGTGTGGGACCACAAGTGCTGGTGGAGTATAGGTGGCATCATATCGGGAATCATGGAAAGGCAAGTGTCGAGTCCATCGACATCAGGACTCGCAATCTCGTGAATTCCGAATTTTCGATAGAAGGGCAAAAGGTGGAGAGGTCAAATCCACACGTGTGTTGGGAGATCGACCCATCGGGGTTTGGAGTTCTGGAATTCGAATTGTTCACATCTCAAGTAGTGATTTCCATATAGAGGAAGCTCCGACAGAAAGGGGGGAGAAAATCAGCGATTGACCCGTATCGGAATTCGGGGAATTGTAAGGCATAAGGCGTGTGACTACAGAATTTGTGAAATCGCGAATTCCGATTTCTCGATTGGTAAGGGAGATCAATGGAGAGTTTTTGTGGGTAAATAATTTCCGACAGGGAATTAGGGGAGCATTTACGCTCTTTGGGCCAAAGTCAGAGAAGGTCCCGGTGATCGCGGACGTGCCCTGTTGACGTCTGCACCATATACTCTTGCAGGTTCAAACTCCATTACTTTTTGTTTCTTTTTCCTTCCTTGTTGTGTATTTTCAATATGAAAAGCATTGATGGAATCCATGATATCATTCTCTGTAGATTAAATCCCCACTAACATATGTGAAAGTCGTTCAACAAAATCCTATAAAAATATATATATGTAATATGTATTACATAATATGTACTATCTAATATGTAATACATATTACATATTATGTATTACATATATGTAATACATATTATATAGACCAAGGCTTGGCCGTGGGGGCTAGTCCCAAGCCCCCATGGCCAAGCCCCATGCGCAAAACTAATAAAATTTCAATAAAAAACCATAAAAAAACAAAAAACAAAAAAAAAATAATATCTAAATTTCACTTTTTTTGCATTTGTTTTTCAAAAAAGCTTAAGGAT
>JZKD02S2364724.1:17663-30514 GCA_000966675.3 Picea glauca
CGGAATTGTTTTTTATGTTTTTATTTATTGTTTTATTTGTTTTATTTGTTTATTGTTTAGTTTATGTTTTATTGTATTTTGTTTTTTTTATGTTTTATTTTTATTTTATTTATTTATGTTTTGTTTTTATTTGTTTCAATTTTTTTTTAAATTGTTTTATCTTTATTTTGTTTTATATGTTTTTATTTTTATTGTATTTTTTATTTGTTTTAATTTTTTATGTTTTATTTTTGTTTAACTGTCTAATTAATTATTGTTAATTATTTACAAACATAGGTGTTAATTAATTAGTAATTAATTTACTATTAACAACCCTAACCTAGTTTTACTAATCTAAATACACTTAATATTACTACTAACCTAATTAAATTAACTCTACTATGAT
Organism: Picea glauca; assembly: GCA_000966675.3. NCBI lineage: Eukaryota > Viridiplantae > Streptophyta > Pinopsida > Pinales > Pinaceae > Picea > Picea glauca. The sequence goes on from JZKD02S2364724.1 coordinate 18,049, forward strand.
AATTAATATTAACAATGCCGCTAACCATTCATTATTAACCTAATATTGTTTATTCATGTAGGGACAATATTGGTGGAGGGGTGAATAAATAGAGGGTGAGGGAATGAAGGGTGCAGCGGGGTGATGAAGGATCGAGCGAAATGGATGGAGGGAGAAGCGAAATCAACTAAACCCATAAAGCCAAGTGTCTTCATCACGAGAGAAATGCCAAATATATAGTTGAAGAATCAAATCACCTATGATTATAGGACCCTAACACAGGCGATCATGGCTTAACACGGGGTTATCATGGCTCAACAGTAGCCATTTTTCATGATTTTCAGTTTGACATCCTTCATCTGTCCTTTCTGGACAGATCTTTTCTTCTCACATGTATCACAGGTATACACAAATTCATGAGACATTATCATAAATACTGAATTTAAAAATTTTACTACAAATCTGTCACTTACAGATTTCCAATTCCACATTTTGTTTTTCTAGATTTGTTCCACACAAGGAACAGATTCATAAGCATGGAACTTTCCTCCCCATAGTCGTTTATCTTAGCAGGCAATTGGTCTTCCTTGTGGGCTTACAATACTGCCATATCCAAGACTCTTTCTTCCCGCAATTCATTCTTTACATAGCCAAACAAACTGTTAGTGTCTCATGTTTATATATATATATATATATATATATATATATATATATATATATATATATATTCTCACCACATTTAAAATGTAATCACAACATTTCCTAACTTGTGTATTCTAAAAGTTTCATCACAACTATATAAACATGGAAGGAAACAACATCCCTTACCTATGCATCATTTCAGCCTACCAAATGCTCAAAATGTAATTCAGATATTAATTGACTTTAATGAATGTGTCAACATTTGTGTCCACATTCATACCGAATGCACCCGTGCATTGATTTCAATTTTTCCACACTTTATGAAAATCACTTTTCCATGGTCTGTTGTAGCTTAGCCAATCTCTTCACCATATGGCTTATTCATCTTCGTTCATTATTGTAGCCAGACTATGCTTCCTGCTATAGGTTGATCATGATCCCAAGTTGGCACATATGAAACTATAAGTTTCTCTTGAATGCACCCAAGAATTCTTTCTTTGTTAGTAACCAAGGTGCCCACACTCATGGCCACCCAAATTTGCTTTTCTTTGACACCCATACAATGTAAGTAAACTTTCAGAAGGTCCTCCTTCCTCAATGGAAGGTTCATTATCTTCCCTTTATGAAAACATGCATTTCCTCTAAAAAATTCTATGTAATGTACAAACTATGAGCACCTTTATTTCCATAGAACCAGACCCTATGACCAAAGTCTCACACTGAGTGCTAAAATCTATCTTCCTTGACTGGCCTAGAGGAACATTGTTTTCTCTCCATGCGATCGAGAGATGTGACCTCGACTTTATTCTTTTTAGACGCTATCCTTTCATCTCCCATATCCAGGCAGTATGATCCTGACTTAATCCCTTGTCTGCAAATCAATGGTGTAGATCTGTCTTCCCCTAGATCCAATGGTGGCAAGGGATTGTGGAACCTCAACTAGGTAGTGGTTTAACTCTCCTCTCGATCTCCACAATGAATACGGGCCATCCGATCTACGATTGGATCCCAAACTAAAAACAACACTATATTGAGTTTAAATTATGGTTACAGGTCTTGACATTAACCCATGTGCATATGCAATCTCTGCAATGATTGTGGGTCGTCGATCTTATCCCTCGATCGATTTTAAACCACAAAATTTCCACTTAATAATAATTACAACACATAAGTGTTTTACAAAGAATTCAGAGTTTCGATTTGCTAAATTCAACCACATAACCCAATCACAGTACACATTTATGCGACATTAACGCATGGGTTCCTTGCAGGTTCACCCCCAATCGTTCAAAAATTGGCGGTTCACAATGATTGCAGAACCCCAATATGATTGCTCTTTAGTGGAGAGTTCAACCTCTACAATCTGAAAAGTGCTTGCCCAACTCTTTTAATCATGGTCGTTGATCCTCCACCCTGACGATATCAACGGTGTTGGTTGATTTCATACTGTGAACTAGTATGCCAATTAATTTTTCCTTTGTGTTCCACAATGATCCCCAACCATCAATCTAACCGAAAGACTGGTGTTTGTTCTATTAACTCCAGTGGATATTGAAGTTGATTTGATGACTGAGATCGGTTTTCTCTCTGATGAATGGATTGCATCCATCTCCTCTGTCAGGTCCTTGATTAACCCGATTCGATCAGGGTTTTCTTCCTAAATCATACTCTACTTGTGTATCCATGGCATACAACTTCCTTTCAAAATTTTTTGCATAACATTAAGACAATAAAACATTTTCAGACATGTCCTAGCATATCTTTATGCAATTCATCACATTATCCTTAATGTTTACATGAGTTGAACAAAAATAGATCTCGATTTTTTATACAAAAATACAACCATCATCACTATGGTGTAAAAACCTTTTACTTTCATCAACATACCATCTTTCTCATCCCAGAGAAAACATAATACTCAACAAGAAAATAATTGAGGGCTCTCCCCTTTTTCCAAGTCTTTCTACACCACCTGAGACTTTTCAGCCTAGTTGAGTTATCTCTCAGACATCATTTCCTTTTCTTAACATGGCTTCAACCAAGCCTATTCAGTCAAACATACTCATTTATTCATTTATTAATCTTCTATTCATTACATGATGTTTTCAAAATGTAATCTAGGATTCTTATATATATATATATATATATATATATATATATAAGCTTGTAGCTCACTACTTAATTCTCAGCAGTTATTAAGGTTGTGACTATGTCCTCCTAGCAGAGTCTTCACATAGTTCCTCCACAGGGAACTCCCTCAACATGCAACTTCCTTACTGAATATCCATCACTATCTATGATGGCCTCAACCTTGAGTTAGATTCAATTTTTTACCAAATATTCCATAAGGAATATAAACATGCATCTTTGTCATGCATCCAAATTATATATCCACACGTATTCTGGTTTTGTTAACTTACATCCATGATGTACTTAACCATATGCATAACCAAAATCCTATGTGTAGTTTCCGTGGGTATATTTCACATCCTACATTGATCTCTACTTTAAGATTATCCAACTCATGATTGTTCAAAATAATTCTTAGGTGATCTTCAAGGAATAATCATTTGCCTCGTATCCTGACAACATACCATCCTTGATAATTTATTGTTTCATTTATTTATGCTAGAATTTCCTGAGGAAATGGAGTACATTATCCTTAAGCCATATCTCGAAAAATAACTCTCATGACTCTTCATAATAGAGTCAACCATGCATCCATGATATTCATTCAGTCTTTTCAAGTGCAATTCTTATCTAACATATCATTCATCAGGGCAGCCATATTGTTCTTTTAGTATACATGTATCCTTACATCATGCATGTGCATCACTTGAAAATTTAATATATTTCATACCTAATTGGTATTAATATCAATATTCATGTCAATATTACTCACAATGCATTACCCCATGCAATCAAACACATACAAAGCTAGCCAAACATTCATCATGCAAGCTCATTGCTTGCACCCTTTCCATGTCATACATGCACATGGACATATCATAGTTCTAGATCCTCCTCCAAGTATATTTCTTCCATCCTTATGACAAGCCTCATAGGGAAACTCAACACTGAGCTTCCCTCTCAGTTGAGAGCTTGCAGTCATTCACAAGATATCTACCTGACAGTTTAACAGACATAGTCATAACTATGTTTCCCTTTCTATGCAATAACAACTATCTAGAAAACACTCTCACCTCAACTTTCATGAAAAAAATTCCCACTTATAAATATAGTTTGGGAAATTATAACCATGCCCAAGGTGATAAAACAACCAATCTAGCTTCCAACTGGTCTTGATCAGCAGACCTTTCGATCAAGGAAAACCTTTTCTAGATTCCCTTCACTAGGGTCCAACTATATCTATATAGCTACCATCCACCAATGGATGCCAATGTGACCCATTGGGCTTCTAGAAGTGCCCCAAAAATTCCTTTACCACATTCAAGATAAATATTTAATCAACCATTTTACCTTAATTATAATAATTTTTTAATGTCATCGAGGTGTAGGACAATTGGTGACGGAGTGTGTTTTTAAGACACTCTGTGATGTTAAAGTCATCGGTTCGAAACCTATGGGGACAAAAATCCAGCCATGTTAAGGGTTGGTGTGGCTCAGGCCAGGTGTGATCCTCGAATGATTTTGACGGCTTAGATTCCCTTGAGTCACGGTTTCTCAGCCACATGACAGTATTGCAGGTCACAGACAAACTAGCAAACAAAACAATAATAATTAATTTTTAATGTCTAATAACATTTGGACTATTCCCTTAAAGCCCAAATGCAATTTTGATTTATGTTACTTACTGTTGGAAGCAGACCTAAGTGGGAAAGAAAGCGTGCACAAAGAAGAAGGACAAATGGAAGAGAAATTGTGGGAAAGAAAGCATGCAAGAGGAAAGAGACAACTGATAAATAGCACAACACGCGCGCATGCAAGAGGGAGGCGATAGTTGGAGGGAAGAAAATCACGCATGCAGAGAGGGAAGACCTAACAACAATAGGGTTAGGGTTTTTGTGTAAATGGATGAAGATCCCAATAGATATAAATATAGATACGTAGGTATCATAGGAAGGTTCAATTCGCTACTTTTGTAGAGGTTGATATGGTATGCAATGTTTTTTATTAGATGAATTACTTTTGTAAAGCGGTTAAACTAGAGTGGAGGAGAGAAGATAGATCTTGAGGATTATATCATAGGCCGAGGATCCTGGTGCAATCTAGTTCACCTCATATATATCTTACCCATCTAAGGAGAGTTGTAAGCGTACAGCGCGATAATTGCAAAACTACCATAATGAGAGAGCCAAGAGACAAATATTTGTGGATGTAGCCCAAGAGGGGGTGAACCACGGTAATACCTATGTAATGTGATGAATGCATGTATATCTTCATCATACTTTTATTAGTTAAATGTTGTGTGTAAGGAATGAATGAGTTATTATATTGCTTGGTTAATTGTTGTTGGGATATCAAGGAAASATGCCATGGAAGCTAAAATATAAAAGAGAATAACAATAGTTTGTAACACAAGTTATAATAAATGGTTTAGAATACAGATTCCATATCTCTCGCTCAATCCTGGGCTGTAAACACCYGAGTCTTAYARCCACCTAGTTAAAGTTATCTCGGGTGAGATTGCRCAGTGCATTCTATGTACTGTGCTTCCTTMTGGTTTACCAKAAGAGCCGATAGTTTTAGGCTTTRTTGGTACCCTGAAATATATGAACCCTGGGTCAACAATGCAGGTACTAGGAAAGAATCGTTCATTAAACCAAMAAATGGTTYTKTTKTCGTGTTAAAAGGAACAAGAGAGGACTGAGTAGATGATATAGAATGCATGAGAAAAGAATGAGGGAAATCAGAAGACCACTGATCCATTAGAAGGGAATGTTGAGACCGTGGAACCCCAYGAAATAATAAATCGAAGGCTAGTTGAGAACCAAAGAGATATATTTTACCCAGAAAAATAATAGAAAMCCTAGSATCACACCTCGTAAATATCTGGATAAATACGTGTTTACGGATTTACATGAATTATTTTTCTGTGATWTTCCACACCTAGTGCAGGAGTGGATACTAAGGTTGAAAGATAACCAAGTGACAAACCAGATCCAACAACTAGATTGGATCATAGTACAKGTTGAGCAGTTACAGCAGGTGAACAAAAAATTCACCCTCGTGGTCGACTTTTGTCTTGACAACATTGTGGCAGGMTTCATCACAGAGTTTGCATTCGACACAATAAAGTCATAMARCGCAACAAAGMAAKAATTTATACACAAACCCCGAGGAAGGTACATTMAATCACTATATACTTCTATTAAAATATTTCTATATAAMAAAGGTGTAATGACAATGGAATTAKACARCTATAATTCCATGCGTGCATGGGGGAAGGGGGGAAGCATTGACAGARAGAGGAGAAATGGAAGAAGGTGAGGATAAAGGAAAGAAGGAGGAGGAACTCTTGGACCTGATCTTGATGGATGAAGACCAACTTAATTGGATCTTAGTGTCATCAGGAAYGACGCGTAGCGGAGTACCCTACCAATATGAGGTTAATACCAAGAAGAGAGCCATAGYCGCAAGGGAGGGCTTGGAAAGCGATGAGAAAGAGGTAGAGGATATTTAGGTTGTGGAGYAGATTGAGGAAATTCTGCACGCAACCTATGAGCRGAAAATAAGAGGCCCAAGAACAGGAGGACAAGGTAGCTATCCTTTYCATATTAATGTCAGTGTGGAACCCATAAACCCATGTGAGAMYAATACACCAAAGAGACCACCACCTTTTAGAAAAATGAAGTTTGGAGGAATTCCAACAGTAAGAAATACATCTACCGCAGGAGCAACAACTAGAGGAGCCAGTTCAGGCAGTACTAGTCAAGTATCTACACTGCGTGGCAGAGGTAGCAGTTCAGTATTTAGAATGGCACGACATGATCCCACTATCATATTACCAGAATTTCGAGGAGAAGCAACAGAAGACCCTGAGAAGAATTTGTTCAACTGTGCAAATATCTGGGAGGAAAAGCAAATCACTGATGAATATACTAAACTCGCGCAACTAGCGATCATTCTAAGAGACTGCGCACTAGACTGGTACATGAGTCTAGACATGAACAGTTCCCCTAGGATGACGAGGACATTGGCAGACATTAAGAAGCTATTGATTAATGAGTTCTAGAAGTTGAGCTCAGAGGATCAATACATGAACGAGATGATCGAGATAAGACTGAAACCAGGAGATTCTATATGGGATATTGACCAGAGATTCAAGTGACTGAAGGGGAAGTTAAAATACCTTATGATCGAGATGCATCATCGACACCTATTTTTCAACTCACTACTCCCACACCTAAAATATACCTTACGATAGTAGAAGTTTCAGATGTATGTCGAGGCTCTACATGCAGCCTTGAAGCTAGAAGAGAACTAGTACTAGCAGACAGACCCAACTATTGAAGAATTGAAGGAGGATTTGAAGAACCTAACATTTCAGTTGAACCATAATAAGAACAAGGACAAAGGAGAAGTTGTTTGGCGCACCACATGCAGGGTGGAAGGACACCACAAGAACAAATGTCCAACATTCACGTAGTATATGGAAATAGGCATGCCAAACCTGCTACCACAGGGAGGATTATGGTGCGAAATATGCAAGAAATAGGGTCACGACCCTTATCCCTACACGATGATGCCAAAGTACCAGACAGTTCCAAATATTTATTATTTCACCTTTTGTAAGTTAGTGGGTCATGACGATAAAGATTGTAGAACTATGAAGCTGATGTGGGAAAGAACATCAAATGCATACATGGTACAGGATGAAATGATGACTGGACAAGAAGTGCCATAGTTCAATCAAGTCCCAGCTCCATACAACACTGCCCAACATTAGTACAATATTGTGCAACCATACAATAATGAACAATTGCAGTACAACCCAATGCAACCCCAGTATAATACTGCGCGGTATAATCAGGCACCACAGTACAACACATTGAGAGGGGACCGAACAGGCTATTGAGGAGGAGGATGAGCCAGAGTAGGTTTCGGACGTGGAAGAGGACCAGTCACATGTCACAACTGTCAGCAACCGGGACATTATGCATGGGAATGCCCACTGCTACCAACAACTTGTATGTATTATCGCGCATCAGATCATGAGACAGAGGAATGTCTGACACTATTAGTCAAGATCTACGAAAAGAGGAACCAGAACAACCAGAATGTTCAATGGATTTAAGCCGAAGCAAGGGAGGATGGACAAAACATCAATATAGTCACCCATGGAGGAATGAAGACTTGAAACAATAGAGTCCAATAGAAACCCGCATAGAACCAATGGGTAAATAAGAACATCGAACCAGGAAAGCAGTTCAACGCACCCAAAGAAAAAGAGACTTTTAAGGAAGCTAGACATGAATTTCAGAGGGTGGACACAACATTGACAAGAATGATTTTGAGAAGTCGATATCATGGGATCAATACATGAACGAGATGATCGAGATAAGATAGAAACCATGAGAGTCTATATGGGATATTGAAGTGACTGAAGGGGAAGTTAAAATACCTTATGACCGAGATTCAACACCAACACTTGTTTGTCAACTCACTACTCCCACACCTAAAATATCCCTTACAACAACAAAAGTTTCAGACACAGGTCGAGGCTCTACAGGAAGCCTTGCAGCTGAAAGAGAACCAATACCAGCAGACAGACCCAACTATTGAAGAAATGAAGGAGGATTTGAAGAACCTAACATTTCAGTTGAACCAAAATAAGAACAAGGACAAAAAAGAAGTCATTTGGTGCACCACATGCAGGGTAGAAGGACACCACAAGAATGAATGTCCAATAGTCGCGCAATATATGGAAACAGGCATGCCAAAACCATTACCATAGGGAATATTATGGTGTGAAATATGAAAGAAACTGGGTCACGACCCTATTAACTGCACGATGATGCAGAAGTACCATAAATTTCCAAATAATTCTTATTTCACCTTTTGTAAGTCAATGGGCCACGACGACAAAGATTGTAGAACTATGGAAATGATGTAGGAAAGAACATCAGACGCATATAGGGTACAGGCTGAAATGATGATTGGGTAAGCAACGCCATAGTTCAATCAAGCCCCAACTCCATACAACACTGCACAAAAGTAGTACAATACTACACAATAACCATACAATAACACACATCCACAGTACAACCCAATGCAACCCCAGTATAATACCACACAGTATAATCATGCTCCATAATACAACACATCAAGAGGGGACCGAGCAGGCTATCGAGGAGGAGGACGAGCCAGAGGAGGTTTCGTATGTGGCAGAGGATCAGTCACATGTCACAACTATCAACAAATGGGACATTATGCATGGGAATGCCCACTACCTCCAATGACTTGTATGTATTTTTGCACATCAGATCACGAGACAGAGGAATGCCTAACACTATTAGTCAAGATCCAGGAAAAAAGGAACGAGGACAACCAGAATGTTCAATGGAATTCATCTAAAGCAAGGGGGGATGGACGAAACATCAATATAGTCACCCATGGAGGAATGAAGACAGGAACCAACACAGTTTGACAGGAGCCCACACATAACCAATGGGTAAAGAAGAACACCGAACCAAGAAAGCAGTTCGACGCGCCCAAAGAAAAGGAAACTTTTAAGGAATCCAAACAAGAATTTCAGAAGGTGGACACAACGTCGACTTCCATTGCGCAACCATTCCATGAAGCTCTAGAATACATAATTCCCCCATCATTGGATCATACCAATGGAACACCACCCAAGGGACAAGTAATTACTGTCAAAGACTTTTTGTAATCATGCATAAAAATGTTATGTGATCCTTCATCTGTGAAAATATTTCAAAACATCCTAGAGAAATGTAGCAGCAAGACAGAACAAAATATGTAACCAAAAAATGTCAATCATCTACACACAAGAAGAAGAACAAGTAGGGAATTTAGACTAAATGCTAACATTGGGGATTTCAATATGGGAGACATCATACTGGACCTAGGATCCAAAGTGAATGTGATACCCAAGAAAACCTGGCAATGCATGGGAGAGCCAACATTAGGATACTCAAATGTCCAATTAAAACTAGCAAACCAATATAGGGTCCTACCAATAGGGAGACTGAAAGGAGTAACAGTAGATCTTGATGGAGTTTTCACTAAAGCATACTTTGAAGTTATCGAAATAGTATATGGCACAACACCATACCTGGCACTACTTGTTCTAGATTGGGCATTTGACAACCAGACCATAATTAACTTGAAGAGAAGGAAAATGGCATTTGAATCTAGGGATTACAGGGTCATAGCACCAATAGATCCATCAGAAGGGGAGAGGTTCATAGAACCCACTTGTCTGGACTTAGAGGAGATTGACCAGTTGTACCGAAAAAACTACACGCGAGGAGGATTACGTAAACCCAACTTTGGATGGTGTACTCATTTGGTGCAGCATTACTTCATGCACAATAGATTGAGACACCGAGTTATAAAAATGGCAGCAGAGACTACACAAAGTATCCATGATAAGATGTGCAAGAATAGACCGTTCAGTATGGTGGATAGGCATAGAAATCAAAGAACCACCCAGTTTCCATGGACTAAATGATTTGGAAACATTATTGACATGATATGAAGACAAAGTATTAGAGAACCAGAGGCTACCAGAACTGGATTTAGCACTCAAGGCTACACCCGCAAGATGGTGGGGCACACACAAGGAGATTATCACAATGTGGTACCAATGTAAGTGGTTACTGCGCATAAGGTTCGGTGCAATATAGAAAAACAACAAACATCAGAGATATGAAGGACTAGGGACACCAATGAAACACTTGGAAGAGTGCAAAACGTTGTGGAAAATGACACCACAAGAGGAATGGCCTCACCACTTCATTCACACTTTAGAGGGAATACCAACGAACTGGTATACAGATCAGAAGTTGCACAAAGGAACTACAACATGAACGATATTGCAACATAACTTTACGGTCACTTTCTCATTCAAGCACGAGAACCCTAACATAGATGCAGCCCTAAAATGGATCAGAGGAATCATATTCATTAAAGAACCAGAAATAGAACTTATTACCAAAGAATAACAGCAAAATAAGCAGATAGTCAAGGAACTACTTCCATGTTACCATGTACAGGAGGAAGCACCAGACGAAGATGACCCGTGTGACATTTAGATTGAAGAAGTAGAAGGTGAAAGAGATGTGAAGGGACCACCCATAGAATCCACAGTTATTTCCATTCTAATATAGGTAAAGAAATTTAACGTTGGAACAACTGATCATCTCAAAATGGACAACATTAGAGACTATTGGGATGAGCGAACAGTAGAAAGCATCACAAAGTTGTTGTGTGAATACAACGACTTGTTTCCTACAACATTTACAGAGATGAAGGGTATAGTAAGAGAACTGGGAGAGATGAATATACCTCTCATACCTGAAGAGAGATCGATTAGACAACGACCATATAGACTAAACCCCATATATAAACAATAAGTTAAAGAGGATATCGATCGGATGCTTGAATCTGGCATAATCGAACCAATTGAGGAATCAAAATGGATAAGCCTAATGGTCATACAGGACAATAAACAAGGAAGAGGGATTAGAATATGCATTGACTTGAGGAAGTTGAATGATGCATTCCTACACGACCCATTCCCTACACCGTTCACGGATGAAGTGTTAGAGAATGTGGGGGGACACAAAGCTTACTCATTCACTGATGGATTCTTAGGCTACCATCAGATTAAGATAGCATAGGAGGACAGATACAAGACCACGTTCATGACAGAATGGGGATCTTACCAATATATAGTCATTCCATTTGGACTAAAGAATGCAACAACAATATTCTCCAAAGTGGTTATCGCAACATTTAAATAATTCATCCATCATTTTCTTGAAGTATACCTGGATGACTGGACATTATATAGTCTTTTGAAAAACCATGTGGAATTTTTACGCTTGATGCTAGAATGATGCAGACAATGTAAGATATCAATAAACATAAAGAAATGTATATTTGGAACACCATTTGGGATACTACAGGGCCATATAGTCTGTAAACAAGGGCTATTGGTCGATCCGACAAAGATCACAGTCATCGTTAATTTACCAGCACCAAAAATAGTCCATCAACTACGAGTGACGTTAGGACACATAGGATACTACAGGAAATTCATCAAAGGATAAACGTAGATCACAACACCAATGGAGAAACTGTTAAGGAAGGATACAAAGTACCAATGGAACAATGAGTGTCAACACGGTCTGGATACTCTGAAGGCAAATGTGGTCACTGCACTGATATTAGTATTTCCAGACTAGGGAAAGACATTCCATGTGCATGTAGATGCATCAACGATAGAACTTGGAGCTATCTTAGTGTAGCTAGGAGCATGAGACTTGGATCACCTGATAGTGTTTGCAAGAAGAAAACTATCAAACTCAGAACATATTTATAACACGAAGGAAAGAGAAGGCCTAGCTATGGTTTATGCACTACAAAAGTTTAGACACTACCTACTAGGAAAACATTTTAAGATGTTTACAAATCACTTAGCCCTAAAATACCTAGTCAACAAGCCATTGTTGGGGGGGAGAATATTTCGATGGCTATTGTTATTTCAAGAATTTGACTTTGAATTAATAGTCAAACCAGGAAAACTGAATGCAGGACCTAACCACCTATCATGGGTCACCAATGGAGAAGAACCCACAAACTTAGAAGACAACTTTCTGTATGCACAGTTATTCTTAGTACAGATTGTTGATGA
>JZKD02S2364746.1:12305-30512 GCA_000966675.3 Picea glauca
TCCCACTAAATCATGAAAGTGAGTAAGATCCAAACCATTCGGATGCCACCTCACCCAAGAAGCTTCTCCTTCTAGAAAATTCGAGAAACCGTACGTTTTTCCCACGTGATGGAATGTTCGCACCCTAGCTATATAGCAACTTGCGAACTATTTGCACCCTGGCTATAGTGAAACCTGCGAGAATTGATCATTCTCGCACCCTACCTATATAGCAACCTACGAACATTCCTTTTTATAAGGTTTTTACATAGGAAAATGAAACTTTTTTCCTCAGGAAAAGTTCTTCTTCCTTCTCTCTTCAGGAACTCAGGCCACTGTGACCCCTCTAAAAGCAATAGATAGGTTTACATCATTAACGATCATAGGGATGACGAAAATAATGTGTAACAAGGGTTCGTAATAATTCTCTGATAGTTTGTTTTAGCCAAATGGGCAGACAAGATCGATTTACCTTGATCAAAATGATTTCTTTCAAACGAATTATAACTGGATTTGATAGAGATAATCAAAGTCAATCAATTCATTTTGCAAATTAAAATCAAACAGAGTAGCTTTTACGATGCGAATCCAACTCATGAAAATGATTGAACTAACTAAAAATACACAGCAATCCAATCAAGCGAATCAAACAGCGAAGGTTTAACATAGTCATAGCTAATCAAAAACCTTCCATGATTTGGGCGTGAATATCGTTTGCACAAGCTTTTAATGAGAGTATTGTTTCCATAAAAACAGAGTCCTTTTTTCCACATTGAAATCGAACAGAGTTGTATTCCTGATTTAGAAAACTATGTGACACAACATATTAAAATATCGTAACAACCAAATTCATGAAATCATTCGACGATCATAGCATACAAACGAAATCAAATCAAAACATGATCGTATCCTAAATCAAGTATGAACACTTCTTGTTCAGAGTAGATACCAAACAAATCCACTTGACAGCAAACCATCAATTTTGTTAACTCAATCGAACAAGTCAAATCCAATCGAAAATCAATCAAATCCAATAAAATCTATCAGTGACTAAGCTGGGTAAATTATGTAACCAAATTTCATTTATTTTTAGCAAGCAAAAACACTGTACAGGATGAACATATTATGATAGAGTCATTTCGAAAGATACACAGAGCTATTCGAAAACCAAATTCAAAATGTTGTATTTATCCGAGGAATTTACAAAAACGAAAACAATATCAAAATTCATACCTGTATGGCGAGCAGACGGTTTGATCATGACATTTTGGAGTTGACAACAACTGTAGTCGATTCAACGTTTTTAAATATGATGGAAGCAATGGTCCTTTTCTTCCTATCAGTTGCTTGAAGTTTGTCTCTTTGGCTAGTCAACACTGCAACTTGACTTTCTAGAGATTGGATTTTCGATTGAAGCACAGGAACGTCTATATAGTATCGTTCCAACCAATAATCACATTGGTCACAGGACGACTGTCTGGGTTTTGAAAGAACAGGCGGGGGTTTGGTTACATTACTGAGGGTTTCGTTAGGGAGTTTAATCCCTGGGTAACTGGGATTGTTTCTTAGGCACGAGGGAAGGTTCGAAACGAAATCATAAGGTGGCTCGGAGGATATGCCCTGTGAGTAAGGGTACTCACTAGCTAGAAAACGTTCTATGTCAGAGTCTGAATCCTCACTAAGGATTATGGGCTTCTTCTCAACACAAGGTTTAGTCTTATTCCTAGCCATTCTCGAGATAAGCTAGGCATTCCCTTTTCCTTTGGCATTAGCAGTAGGGTTTTCCTTAGCCTTTTTGCTCACAGGTCTCTTTATAGCCTTGGCCTTCTCAATTCCAACATCTGGTAAGTCAATAGCAGGGTCGACCGAAGGCTTATGAGAGGGAAGTAGGATATGGAAGGGCATGGGTGGCCCGACCTTGGTTTCATTCACCACGGGCTTGTCAACCTGGACAGGGTCTGTTTCATCAAAACCATTTCGAGCGATGAAATCTTGCCATCTATCACCGTGAAGACTTAAATAATGAACAACGATAAGTTTAATTAGTCCATGGTGGAACAGGCTACTGTCATCCTTCTCGCTTTTAAAGCTTTTTGACATTTTATATAGGCTATGCTGGAAGTAGAAGGGCATATTCAACGGGTATCCCATAAAATTCATTAACAAACGCAGGTGGTAGAGAAAAACGAGTTTGTATTGACCTTCATAGGTCACAAACTACTTGACTATTATCAAAAGGTCATGCCATCATGGTTTAAGCAAGGATATGGGCATACCTCTATCACAAGATGTGACTTTGCGCGAGAGGAACAGTAGTGGCCATGGCACCTCCTCGACCTTAGAATTTTTGAACCAACGTTGGCCCGAGGATGGTAACCCTGTAGCAGAACTTATAAATTCCTCATTGATTTCCAACTGTATGTCGCCCACCTTGGCTCTACAGCCATCAAAATTCAGGGCGAACTGTTGTGCCACAACTAGATTAAAACCCTCAAATCGTTGTACAAAGGTGAGCCATCTGTTATCCTCCAAGTCTTTCTGGGCATTGTCAAATAATAGCAAGGCTTGGCTACCATTTGGGTCGATTCGCACCACTGGTTCCATGAAGTGGAGCACATGGTAAACCTAGGGTTTGGATCATAACACACATAGGAGCATAGTGCATGAAGGGTTACCCGAAGTAACAGAGGTAAAACAAGGATACGAGATAGGCATAAATGCCATCATGCGAAGGTGGTGGAGTGTATCTCTGCCATGCATAATAATTAATGCCAAGGTACAAACGTCGGATTTCATAGCTGTTCGACCCACTATTGTATAGTTCAACAATCAAGTCATTTTCCCAGCCAATGAAATCAATGGTAGAACCAACGCGCGCAATCAACGTTATGCCATAGTTTTCAAACACCAACATACAAATTGAAACCAATACCAATGTTTTGACCATGTGGTGGTGTGTTGTAACAATTCATATCAAGAGTTTAACCCATGCGCCAATGCAGTTTTGAGCTAGGTGTGATATCAAATGAAATACATCAAAGGTTTACTCATAACACCTATATATTTTTATGAAACCAATGGTCAGTCAAACCAAATTAAAGAACATATAAATCCAATTTCCAATGCATCACAAACTTAATGAGACAAAGTCACAATCAATCAAAGCATAAATACAAATCAAAAGATCTTGCAAACTATGTAATGATAAGTAAAAAGTAAGCTCAATAGGCACGTAAATAAGAAGGATAACGACAGTTCAACAATGATTTTGTACAAACCTTAACATTGTGTACACACAGGATTTTGGACTTGCTAAAAGTCCCAAAGTCCCGAAGTCATTTAGGACTGTCCATCATCTGGGAGGATGCATGGTGAAAATCCATCAATCTCAGGTGAAAGCACTCTAGGAGGAATGAGTGCACAGGAATCGAAACTCCCAAAAACTGAAGACCTGAAGCAAATAGAGGTCGTCAAATTAAGGGGGAGACATGCGTCCAGAGATCATGTGTTTCAGGTGAAAGAACTCCAGGAGAAACTAGTGCATAGGAGTTAGAAACTCCCAAATCCCAAATAGACAAAGTGTCGAAGAGCCGAAGGGCTTAAGAGAATCTGGACCGTCAAATCCAGAAGGGCACATGGAAAAATATCGTTAACTCCGACTGAAAACACTTTGAGAGAACGTGAAGGACAAAATTTTTAGATCTCTGAAGCCCGAACAGTCAAAGTAGCTAAGAGCCTTTGATCTAGGTTGGACAAGTGTCACAAAATCATGAACTTTGGAGGATCGTACTCCGGTGTCTCTGAGAAGTCGTGTTTCAGAATATCCCAAAGCATCGAAGCCTGAAGAATCCAGGGTCGTAGATCCCAAAGGAAAGGATGTGGATTGTTGATCTACGAGGAGATACGTGGAAGATGGAGATTCATTATGTTGGATAATCATTGGATCAGGGAAGACAGGTGTTGGAGGATCTGACACTCCGGAAGGATTCACTTCATAGATTTGTGTTTGTTAAGATTTGAGAATCTCGAAGGCCGAAGTCCCAAAAATGACGAGAGTCGTTGATGTGAAGGTGGACACGCGGTGCCATATCTAGATCTCAGAAGGAAAGTAGAGGATGAAAAGGTCCGAAGACCTGGAGAAGATCTTGATCATTGATCGAGGAGGGAGCGGAAGGAACACTGATATGGTTGAGAAGGCCAAAGTCTTGAAGCAAGAGAAGATTCTTTGATTGGGGAGGATGTGTGGCAGAGGATCTTCCATTTTGGAGAAATCTCTGCGGAAGAAACAAGAGTTTGAGATTTTAGATTCCCGAAGGCCGGACTTGCGGAGGATATAGAGGCCATAGATTAAAATGGAAAGGTGTCAATAGATATTCTACTCCAAAATATTGTCACACAGGGAAAAGAAAAGGTTGAGAGTTGGAACTCTTGAAGGCCGGAAAGTCAGAATCATCCACAACCGTTGATTTGGAAGGGAGCTACGTGTCGAAAAAACATGGAGATCTGGGATTGCACATGCAAGGAGGAAGAAGAAGGTGGGAAAGGGGATTTGATAGCATTCATTGATCACAGATCATATCTGAAAGCAAGAGATCAACAGACGGGAAAGATTGTGGGGCCAGGACATGCTCGAACGTTAATTTTCCTTGAGCGGGCTGCAATTTCAACCACGATTTTAACAAAGGTATATGTGGCAGCTAGAGGTGAATTGTGGGGTGAACAGAGGGTTGGTCCAAAGCCACTCTTGTTTTCACACGCAATCACACATTTGCACAAGGTCATAGCCTAGGGGCGTATGTAGGAAGGGGTTAGTGAAAAGGAGCTAGTGCCCACAAATTGAAGAGCACCTAGAGCACACAAACAGAGGGTGTGGGTATCACAGGACCTGAACCTAAGGGAGAAAAGGGGGTTGTGTATAATTGGTTTTGGGTTCAATTAGGAGCCCAAAGAGTTGATACAAATCATAAGAAATAAATATCTTAGACCAGGAGGTCACATAACCCCAGGAGGGGATGGGGGCTGCATCAGGTGGTATCAAATCAATAATTTTTCTTGTAGACAGCAGGCAAAGGGAGAGATGGTGACAAGAGATACTCTGATACTAGGTGGTATCAGAGGTGATTTTCGTCTATAGATTTCAAGTGAAAGAGAAAGAGGAGGAGGTTGTTGTTTTTTTTTTGCAAAGAGAATACAAGATAGATACGGTGAAAGGAGATGATATGGTAACATTAGATGATATCAGAGGTTCAAAATTTCTTGTAGACAACAGGTGAAAGGAAGTCAGAGCATTGGTGGTCTGTAATAAGGTTGTTGGATGTGCGTAGCAGCAAAAATTTAAAAACACAGGTGAGATGTGAGAGAAGATGGAGATACTCTCGGATGTAGAGTGATCCATAGGCTTTCCAGGAGGTCAGGTAGAAAGTGGAAATGGCTATTGAAGGCCATGAGCGTGGTCAAATAGAAGGCTGCAAGTAGAAATTCAATCTAGATATGGATCTGGAGCTTAATGAGATAAGAGAAAGGATGGAACGGCTAGCATTGAAGATGTAGCAAGAGGCAAAGGTACACTGGAGGTGCGAATGTCCTCTAAACAGGAAGGCAAATTGGCATGTTCAAAATTTGTTGGCCAAAAAGAAGCAACAAGAGTTGAGAAGGTGCTTGAGGAAATTAGAAAACCTCAGTGACACAGAGGAGGAATAGATTCACATCTGTGAACCAGAAATTGGGACACACCTCAATGATGAGGAGGAGGTGAGATCAGATGAAGATCTCATAAACTGCCAAGTGGGCAGAAATGGACTTTCGAGTTGTGAGGTGGGAAATAGGAAGAGATCAGTGGAAGATCTCATATACTGCCAAAGGATAAGTGTTGAAAGTTCAAGTTTGCAGGTGGGCAATGAGATGGAATCAGTTGATCTCATAGACTGAAAGATAGGCAGAAGAGACGTCCCAAATTTCTAGGTGGGCAAGGGGAAAGAAACGAGACTATCGGAAAGTCTCAGGAGCTCAAAAATGGATTCACGTCACCAAGGAGTTTTGATAGGTGAATATTCATGTGGATTTGTAGACCATGTGAATGAGGATGATGAGAAGTTAAATACTTTCACCATCAAATAAGAGGATCAGAGGAGCATTTTGATTATTGGATGGATCAAAGAATTCCTACCAAACATCCAAGTGAAGGCCAGTGCACATGACAAAAGTGTAGCAACAGAAGAATAAATACAACCAGCATAAATTGTCAAAGAGGAAGAAATGGAGCAAACACTGATGTCTACCCTAGCAAAAGGAGAAGAGCATTCATCATAATGGCTCAAAATTTTCATCTGGGAAGCTGAATAGGAGATGGTTGTAGCACTAGAGTCTGCAGCAGAAGAGGAAACAGATAGCATGGATTTTTTTGAGCTATTTGAGGAAATGGAAGCCCTAGAGAGAAGGGCAATGGTGCAAATGTTTCACATCTGACAAGTCAGGTTGAAAGTAGATGGAGGAGCATAATAGCCAGAGGAATGGTTGGAGGGAGTTGGAGATATGCTAGCACAAGAGGAGCTGATAGAGGCTAATCCGACAGAGGAGGAAGTTGAGCAGTAGCTCGGTAATGAGACTGCAGAACTGGAGCCTGCAGTAGGGTGGCAAGATAATGCCACAAAAGAATACAAAAATGATATGGGGGGTCAAGATGATCTACCCATTGATAAGGAAGTGCAGGCGAGAATACTACTTAAATATAAGCATCCATTGGAGTAGATGGATAGGGTGATAGAGGAGATCAAGAAGCTAATTTTGAGGTCAGTAGAAGTAGTCAGCAAAGGGGAGATGAATAGAAGAGATCATGCCATAATAGCAGGGAAGAAACAGAAGAAGAATCAGCAGCAGCAGCATAGTTGGAGAGGAGCAAGAGGATAGATCCAAGGGAAAGTTTGGGATCCAGGAGTGTTAGCACCAGAAGTCACCTATAGATTGCGGCAAAGCTAAACCTGATACCCATTAGTGTTTTTTGGTTGTTGGTTTAAAAGGTTGGAGGTCAATGGACAAAACTTGACACTATAATGATGTTACAACATGGAACTGGACAAGAAATGCACAGGGAAGTGAGGGCCACATTAACTTCAGCTAGTGAGTTGATTTTAAAAGTGATTAGAGGGAAGATTTGGTGAGAATACAAATGAAAATGTTATGAGCATCCAGCTTTCTAGCAGCTTCGAGGGGAAAAATCAGGCTCAATGATGTTCTTGAAACCAAAGTTTAGACACTGAAATGTGTCTAGAAAGGACACAGTTACAGCTGTAGTATGGTCAAACTTCCATCATCCTACAACTGCAACAGCTCAACTTTACCAATCAAATCGTTGGGTGGAGGGGGTCCCTTGTCCCACAAACAAGGGGGTCTCATACACCAACTTGGTGTGGCTTGGTCATGAACTTAAAAATAGATTATTATTATTATTATTAAATTTTTTCACTATTCTAGTGTAATCAAACCTGCATTACAACAGCATGACAACCCTCGACTGGATCCTCCAATTTCGAGTGTCTTAACATAGTGTTTACAGAGAGATGGAAACAAACTGACTTCTATTAACTGACAGTCTCAAATATCTTACATAAACAAGCACAAATCTGGTGTTAAAACATATTACAAAAATGGGAGCTCTGCTCAACCAGTTGACCCCTTACAAAGTATAAAAATGACTCCTATATACTCAGAGCCACTTTCCACCGACAGCAGAGGAGTGGTTGAGTCATTACATTCAAATCTTTACATGTGCATGATTTTTTTGCAAACCGTGCATGCAGTCTCTTGTCTGACATGGGCTCAGATTGACATGGCTCTTGCAGGGAAACCTATCCACAGGGGTACCACAATTTGACTGCTCCAAAACCTCCATGCCTTCCCTTTATGGATTGAGCCGAGGTTTCAAACACCTGCTCAATTTACATTAACTTCCTTTCCTTGGAGAGTGGCCGAGATGAAATGCTCAGGAAATGACCACATGCCTTCTCTCTAAGGCTCAGAGGTTAGCTTCCCTTTCTTCTGGCTCCACCCTCAATGTAACCCAGAGCCATGACCTGGCACCTCTCTCCAAACGCGTTTTGGAATTTCAGTTATTAGGGATTCCTGCATGCTAAGCTTAAGAATTCCCGACACACGATTTTACAAAGTTGCCCACCCAGATCAACGGTTGGATCTGCCTTAAAATTATTGGCCAGGATGATTCCTTGAAGGCCCTAAGTCGCCAGCTCTACACGATGGGAGCCAACCTTCTTTATTGGACCTATTTTCCATGCGACTAGGGGCTATGACCATAGGCCCAAACTTCCCAAGGCGTTTCAGGATTTCACATTTCGGGAGTTTTCACTCCTCTTGATCTCCAATGTCCTAATCTGTGAAACTATGAAATCATTTATTTGCTGCCACATGCTTTGCTAGTTGTACAACTTAGATATTTCCTTTAATTGTAGGACCATCTACCATAGGCACTCCTAGAAAGACTTCCCCTTTGGCCTGGATCCTATGCCATGTGTCCTCCCTGATGGATGGATGGAACAGATCTATTCATGACTTTGGCCATCAGGGATAATCCCTTACCTCATTTCAAAACTCTCGATAGTCAATTTTGCAAAACTTCAAATGATTTCCACCTGTCTCCTCAATATCTATGGCCCAGATTAATTCTTTAATTGACCTTTGATCTTGGGCCTCTTCCCTGGTACTAATATTTAGGAAAATTCACAGCCCCAACTACCTAATGTGTGTCGATCTGATCCATCGATGGATCCTCGCCATTGAAAACTGAAGTCACCTACCTGCTTGTATTTTGAGCCTGAAATGAATTTTTATGTGTGTTGCACTTGGATGCTTCTTATGCAGGCCACGGACCTGGATACTTTTTTCCCATGACAAGTATTGGTGATAACATTTGGCTCCATAAGGGATGGCATGCTCCTTGCGAGCTGCCAAGAACAAGTAGTTCTAGTCGCCTTAAGCATTGGGCTATGGATTCGAGCCCCAAAACATCCTACTGAAAAATACAGCTCGAAAAATAAAATAAAAACAAACTAACAAGGGCTCCTAAGAGCTTATTTTTGTACAGACCCAAACTAATAAGATTCTAGATGGTGCTAGGTGAAATCAAATTTCCACCATAGCCATTCAAGCAACTTCTAAACTGGAAGCTCCTTGGCTTTGTCAATGATTGGTAACAGATGATGCAACCGTGATAGCAGAATGGTTACATCTTTCAGCTTCTCTTCAAGGGATTAAATTGAGATCAAATTGGGTGGCTCCAAGATATGAAGGAAATGTCACTCCATGTACTCGCTGACAAGCTCATAGAATGGGTAGAAGATCCTGGAAAAATTGTAACATGCAGCCTGATATGCTCTGTGAGTGCTCACACATCGTTGAATCTCTCTGGTAGGCCCAGGAGGGTGAACAGCCGATACAGGTTGATTGATCTCAGGTGATGGCTACTCATTAATAGGTCCTGAATAGGAAATAAATCACTCCTCTATCTCTTATGGTTCTTCTTCTTGTCTCTCCCAAGGGTCAGAATTGTAATCATCATAAAAAATACCCGAGGGGAAAATCTTCTCTTCATCATGTTGCTCAGGGTGGATAATTTCCTCATGAAAATCTTCACTAATGAATAAAGGACAGGGCTCAGCTGCATGTTCTTGGAAATCCTACACATCCATCTTGGAATCTAACTCGTAGTTGTCATATACAGGTTGGTTGCTTCTCTGGTTGGTGAACTATGATGTGGGGCTCCGCTGCTCTTCGTCTGAATAATCCTCAAAGTTGGGACAATAGGCCAAAGTGGAACGACCTCCCGATCCTTCTTTTCAGTCCCAAATGTAAACACATCATGGGAAATCTCGTGAAGAAAAAGAGAAGAATCCCCTCCACAATGGATCGTTCCTTTAAAACCAAGACAACAGGCTTATGAGGGGTAGAAACTAATGTCTCTACCACCATGGGATCTTGAATACTACCCTCATCGTTAGGGCCGCCAAGAACAACATCTTCAAGAAATGGAAAATCCTTTGTATTTTCTTCAAAAAGGCAACATTCATGATCTGACTTCAACTCTTCTATCTTTGCAGAGAGATATTCACCAGCTCTATCAACTCACCCAGATCATCCTCCTCTTCATGGTCCTCATCCTTGCAGCTTTCATAAGATAGCCACATCTTGATCATGGCCTTCATATTCCTCACAACAATTATGACAGATTAACTGAGAGAAATAATGCCTTTGGCAGTGCCTACTGAAGGTTTCATGAAACTCTCTCACGGAGGAGATGCTAACAGGGGGTAGAGAATGATACCATTTACGAGAATCCCCTGCTAATGATAACATGAACATTTTTAATAATGCATCCTCATGATGTTTATCCCATTGATGCATCAGTTCATGAAACTCATGGAGATGTTGAGCAGGGTTGTCGTCTACATGCCCTCTAAATATGGAAAAATAATCACCCCATTCATCAATAGTAGGGACAACATTAGGAAAACCAGGAACAATAGAAAAATTAAAAGGAGCAAACCTCTAAGCCAAGATTTTGTCCATATCAAACCAGTGGAGTCACCAATCGATTCTTCAACCATGGAGTCGCCAGGTGAAATATGTGCAGCTTTGAATGTTTCTAGTCTCTTTTCACAATCAAAGGCCAGATCTAATCGTTGTTTATCTCCCAAGGAACTTCTTAGGATGATAAAGCAGCTACTAAAAACATTCTCGAGAAAACTCCTCTGAGTGAGATTTCAAGCATGCTGGAGGCAGCCATAAGTGAAACAGTGGGGTCGGATCAGTGGAGTCACCAAGTGCATAGTTGAAATATTTAAAGGTTCTGATTTCTGATGCACCTTTAGAATCAAAATTTCGTTTTTGTTCTACCCAGGGAAAATCTTCAATTTTTTCCCCGACAACGGTGCTAGAAATGTTAGCACCAAAAGTCACCTCTGGATTGTAGCAAAGGTAAGCCTGATACCCATCAATGTTTGTTGGTTTAAAATTTTGGACGTCAATGGAAAAAAATCAACATTAGAATGATGTTACAACACAGAACCGGACAAGAAATGCACAGGGAAGTGAGGGACACATTAACTTCATATAGTGAGTTGAGTTTAAAAGTGAGTAGAGGGAAGACTTGGCAAGAAGACAAATGAAACTTCTATGGGAATCCATCTTTCCAGTAGCTTCAGGGGGAAAAATCGGGCTCGATGATGTTCTCGAAACCAAATTTTAGACAATGAAATGTGTCTACAAATTACACAGTTACAGGTGCAGTATGATCAAACTTCCATCATTTTTCAACTGCAACAGCTCAATTGGATCCTCTAATTCCAATCCATTCCATGCGAGAGGGAAAAAGATAACAAGGGAGGCTAATTAAAATGGATCACTATGCTAGTGTAATCAAACCTACATTACAACAGCATGACAACCCTCGACTGGATCCTCCAATTCCAAGTGTATTAACACAATGTTTACAGAGAGATGGAAAGAAATTGACTTCTATTAACTGAAAGTCTCAAATCTCTTACATAACCAAGCACAGCTTTGGTGTTAAAACATATTACAAAATGGGAGCTCTTCTCAACCAGTTGACCCCTTACAAAGTATCAAAATGACTCCTTTATACTCAGATCCACTCGCCACTGACAACAGAGGAGTGGCTGAATCATTACATTCAAATCTTTATGTGTGCATGATTTTTTTGCAGACTATGCACGCGGTCTCTTGTCTGACATGGGCTCATATCGGCATGGATATTGTAGGGAAACCTGTCTGTAGGGGTACCATGAGCTGATTTCTCCAGACCCTCCATGCCTTCCATTTATGGATTGATCTGAGGTTTCAATCACCTGCTCAATTTACATTAACTGCCTTTCCCCGGGGAGTGGCCAAGACAAAATTGTCAGGAGACGACCACATGCCTGCTCTCTAAGGCTCGGAGGCTAGCTTCCCTTTCTTCTAGCTACACCCTCAATGTAATTTCTTGTTCCTGAGTTTATACTTTAATCCACTAAAGTTTACCGTCAAGGCATCTGAAAAGACAGAGGAAGTTGAGGATAGAAAAATCAATGATAAAAAGGTGAGAACTATAGTTGTTTTCTCAGCTGTCTCTGTTGAAATTCCCAGTTTTCCTGAATGTTGATATCTCTCTTAATTTTTGCCCGTGAACGTTCTAAATCAACCCAGTTATTTGTTGTTTGTAGGATAGTGTTAAATAAATTTAGAGCGATGCTAGTTTGATCTGAAAGACCAGGTTCGATGTTAGGATGCCTTGAAACTGGTACTGTCATGAAGGATAAAAGTAAAGGAGATATAATTCTGTGTTTTCTTTTTAGGATTCATTATCTCTATTTCAAAATGTAAAGAGAATGATTTTAAAACATGAATTAATAGGATGACTCAATTAAAGGTCGTTTCTTGTATCTGAGTTAAATTTAAAGGAAAGGAAACATGCATGATATGAGGAAAAACATAAAGTTATTAACAAGGTTAGGCATCAATTTATGAGGAATCTCACATTGTAACAGAAGACTATGAAACAAGAAAAATATTAATGAAGCATATGATATTGAAATCTAAACATTTACAGGTCTTGTATCTAATGATAACCAATATAGAGGAAAAACTGTAAATGATTTAAATAACAATAATAATAATTTCCATAGTAGAGGTTGTACTAAATTGTATCCAAGCATTAATCAATTAGATATATGAAAGAAAGATGAAAAGATAGGGGAACACATAACTCAAACTTGACAAAATCTAGAATCTTCAATATGCATTTGTATTAATTTAGAGTCTCTTGAAAATTACTTCGTCTCAATGCCTTTGTAGAGAAAAAAAAAACCCTATTTCATTCTTCACTCCTTGTATTTATACAAGGCCATCAATACTTGATGGTTAGCAATATCCTACTTTTTAGGAGAAAAATAGTTACAAAACTGCAACCTTAATCGTTGCATGATTAACTTTTATTTTTCTATCATTTCAATAGTATACGATTCCAAATGATACTTCATTGTTTAGTTGAAGTCTCTCCCTCCTTTGATGCTATACATTCAATACATTTATCCAGAAAGTAAACAAAATTTCTAGGAGGTGTCAGAAGATCCTTAGCTTCAAACGGATAAAACTTTCTTTGGACCTTTGGAAACTGGTCTTCAAAACCTTTATCGGCAAACCTGATCATTTTCAACTTTAAATTGGGTTGTACCATCCATTTGTCTATTAGGTTGGCATCGATTTCTTTCAACAGTGAAATTTTCGCCTGAATCTCCTTCAAGCTCTCTTTGTAGTTCAACTGTTGTTTCACAATGTTTATCTACCCCAGTGGCTCGGAGCAATCATTTCTTTTAATACCTAAGGCTTTCTTATCCAAAGAATCAAATATTCCCTCACAGTCGTCTTTGATTTCTTTGACTATCTTCTTGTTTTTGGATATGTCTTTTTCCCATACCTTGAGCATGATGTCTCCTATATCTGTTCTGTGACAAAAAGATTTAGATTTCTCAACATATCTTTGTTTCTTGAACATGCAACTACTTTTTGGAAGGTATTCCTTACTTCTTTAACCTCTTTTTCCAGTAAAATAATATTATCAATGGATTTTCTTACCTCTTGAAAGTAATTCTGGATGATCTCTATTTTGGAGATCAATTTATGTTGCTTAGCTTCCATCTTTGTATGTGCTTCCATTGAGAGGGTCTGGAAAGAATTTAAGTCTACAACCTGGCCTTCTGTCAAATTTAACTTAGCCTGTAGTTGTTTGACAAGCTCCTTTTGTTGCGTAACCTACACCTGACTTGCTTTTATCCTCTGGTTCATTTCATCCAGGCTTGATTTGAGTGATTGAATTTCTTGCCTTTCAAAAGCTCTGGCATGCTCTGAGCTTTTATTCACCTCTTCTCTAATTTTTTTCTCAGCATTCTTTAACTGGACTTGCAATTTAGCTATTGTGTGGTTACTCTTATTTATTCTTGTTCTCATGTTTTCGACAGTAAAAAGGTTTTTTGTTTCCATGGCTCCTATGGAACCTGCTATCTCCATAGAGAAATCCTCCTCTTCCAACTTCTGGCCATCTACCAAGACCCTATGCTTCTTCACCATACCCCCCTCTCTCATATACATCTCTTGTTTTAGGATAGCTTTCCTCTTTTTTCTAAAAAAATAATTAGAAGGAGGGATATCATCTCTAGAGATAGGGGTGATATCACTAACATATATGGCTCCCATCTATGGGAGTCCAAAGGCGGACTGTAAAGGGGTTAAGGAATCTATGGGACTTCCTAGCTCTGTAGATCTTGTTTCTCCTATGGCCTTAGGTATATTGACATCAACAGTAGGTGATGAAGGGGGAGTGGACTTACTGGACTCGAGAGGTGTCCTGAACCTCCTCTCCATTTCCATCTCTGGATTTTCTGTCTGTAAGGCCTCTTCATTTTGTGAATACCTTTTAGTCTCCTGTGGAATTTCTTTAGGATTGACTTTATCCTGTGTTTCTTGTCTGAAGCCTAGAGGAGTATCTTCTTTTTCCCGAGGAAGGGTGATTGCTTCTCCTTGCAGTACTTTGGTAAGACCACTCTGTCTATGCTTCTGGAAGGTCTGAAAACTAGCTTGCAAGTTGGACGACAGTGTATGTACCCTCTCTAACACCTCCTCATAATTCCTATTCCCTTTGAACATGTCATCACAAGGGGACTTCTCATGTTCATAAGCCTTCATATTACAGTGGGCCATGTTTTTTCCCACTAACTGGTAAGGGTTGTTCTTCCTGTGTTTGAGGTCTACCAATTTGACCTCCTCTAGTGATGTCGCTTCAACTTTGGAATGACCCAAGTTGAGTAGTGAAAATTTCCCAATCTGAACAGGAAAAATCGGCCAAGACTTCTTTTGAGACATCTTTAATTCTATCCCAATTCCCCCTGTTACTATTTGATGATCTACCTCCCTGCACACCAGTATGTCAAGGAGGAATTTTAGGAGTGCATGTGGAGGGATTGAACATCCGAAAACTCTGATGTAGGATAAATTCTCCTCTATAAGCCAGTCAGCAACTGCCCCGAGGCTTCCTATGACCAACTCTGAAATGTTGGTAGGTGCACAGCCATACAACATCTGATGTAGTGGTATCACCACGAAATGACATATTTCATAGAATGATTCCTTGTCGTTTTCTTCCCAAAGTTTAGAATGATATTCATGAATAGGTTCCGGGGAAGTCGGATTCCAACTCCAATTCATCAAAGGGAAAGGAGTTGTGAAGCATATATCATCCATGATGTATGAAAACATATAAAAGGATACTAGTCGGCCTTTGGATCTTGCAGTCTAATATTCCATGACCTCTTTCGCTATGTTATCGGATAAAATCTTATCCCAATTGAAGTTGTAACCTTTTGTTGCCTCGTGCAAAAGAGGTACCCATTCTACAGGGAAATGGGTAGGACTTTTCTTCCTAAAAATTCTACATAACATCATCGCCACATAGACCATAGATTTATTTAAAGAGGATGTGGCGTAAATACCATGGGTGTCGGCCCTGAATTTTTCTTCGTGTCTCCACTAGTCTTTGATTATGCCAGGATATGTTTCATCTGAATCAAAACATTCTTTCCTTTGAAAATCACTCAAGAAATATTTATTATAAATATACTTGGGACTGGGAGACAGTTTATACATTACTTTTATATGCTCCGATCTAAAATAGCCAATGACAACCCCTCGGTTGTCCAGAATGCTTTTCGTCTGCACGTTTGTTCTCTCTAAGGCCCAGCTGATCATGTCCTTATAAGTCATGAGTCGCGGTCGTGTAGCTACTTTGTGAATCTATGACTCTGCTATGTCTCGGAGTTTGTTGTCGGCAACATGAGGGAAATTCTTAATTTCATAATCTAGAGTTTTGAAAATCTGCCTCCGGGATTTAATGGTATCGATGGCATGCAGTATTGTATCAGATACAATGTCTCTGTCTGGATGCAAGATTTCTACGACTTCTTCTCTTTTCTTGGGTGCCTTCTTAGGTGTCATGATGTTTGCACTAGACTAGAAACCTATTTACAAAGAAAATGTGTATAAAACTAGATAAATGTGATTTTCTACAGATGTAAAGAATAAGAATGAAGTTCGAAACACGGGACCTTTATTAACCCCTAATTTATGTTATGGCGAGCGTACTGATATAGGCAATGAAAAATTAATGCTTTAATGGAAATATATGCCTGGAGATATGCTTTCACATAAAAAAATATCTTCATTTATCCGTTATTAATATTGTCGTATATCGACGATTTCAAAACTGGAATTTCGAAAATTGTTGCCTTCCTCGATTCCCGAAATGTGAAAAGTAGCTTAGTTATCACTAATCATGTTTTGAAAACAATTTAACCTTAATCTTAGACTTTGTTTAAAGAAAACTTGATTTCGCATTTCAGAACTTTAGGGATCCTATTGTCAGGAGATATGTCATAAGCAAACCCCGGATCGTGAAATTGCAATGGGATTAGTGAGACGCTAATCATTCGTATTAAATCTTTAATTAATCAAGATCAGTGAATAATTAGTTTTTACTTTTAATTTTCGGAAAATCGAGGATCGGGAGTTCGAAGGTTGAGAGTTTGAAAACACTTTAGTATAAAGAAACATGAATCACGAAAGACTAAGGGAAAGATGATTGGGTTTAGTAGTTTAATTCATTATGGATTCAAGAGTACTTTGTGGAAAGCAATGGAAAATGTAACATTTGTTTCTTCTCCCCCTTTTTTTTAATTTTTTAATATGTTAAATGGTTTAGAGATTTCAGCACCAGGAAAATGGGATGGTTGAAGATCATACCTTGAGAAAAACTGAATTTTGAAACCTGAAAAGGAAATAAAGACCCTTCCTCCTCTCTTTTTTTGGACTAAGGGCGGCTCCATGAATTAGGAAAAGATGAAGCTTCAGTTTTAAAGGGTAGAAAAAATTAAACTTTGTGACAACATTAGGCTCCATCTAGGGATCTCGTCTCCTTGTGGGATGAGAAGAACATGTAGACCAAGTGCCTTCATTGGGTAATGGAGTCAATGATTTGGCTCTGTGAGATAGATTAGGAGAAAAAACGAACAAGATTAGGGTCTCAACGTTAACCTTGAAAACTCTTCAAAAACAAAAATTCTGACTATCTCGAGCCGAATTTTCAATAGATTTCTTCTCCTGAAGATGACCTCAAATCTATGTAAGATAATCAAAACCGAATCAACCATCCTATCAGGTTTCACGTGATTTTGTTTGCATCAAGGTAAGTATTTGCGTTGTTTCCGGTAAGGAGATCCCAGAAACCTATGATGAAAATCCAGCCAAAAAGAAGAGAAATTACCAGATCATTTTGTAACTCATGTACAATAGCTTTTATCATATATGAGGATATTGCTTCACTGCTAATGAGCCTGTTCAGTACCCCAATGAAGTTATCTGACTTCCCACATTGAATTTCCTTTCATCACTTCATTGTTTCCAAGCATTTAAATTTTGAGATGAGGGCAATCAATATAATGAATTTCCTTTCTTCATCTCTTTGAACTAGATGGGAGCAATCAATATAATGAATTTCCTTTCACCATATGTCTGTATTCATTTTTTTTTTTTAAGTGGGGGAAATCAATGAGTATACAATACACTCGGGAAGATATCTATTTGAAAATACCCCATTTTTTTGTTTTTTTTAACGACAAAGTATGTCAACTCATTTAAATAGCTCTGGTTTAATCTTCTCACCTGCCTTCAAAAATCATGGGATTCATGGAAATTCTTAAGGGAAACCTTTTGACATCTAGTCTAGGGAACTTCCTTGAGAAAAACCAATCAGTTATTCCTGTTAGGATAACTAATAAGGTTAGGATTAACCTAGACATGTTTCTAATCCAGCTAAAGTCAAAGAAATAAAAACATAACCTGCTCTCTTTTCTTGAAAGTTTGTTCGAGAGTTTTCACGACCAAAGCGAGACCCCTATGTTGTCAGGAAACTTTATGATTAGACATCCATGGTCAGACGGGAAAAAGGTTTTTTACTATGGTCAAGAGGAGGGTAAGAGGGGTTTTAAAGAAACTGTTGTACATATGATTATTCTTAGAGACTTTTTTTTAATTAGCTTTTATAACCTTTTCTCAAGTCCCCTTTTTTATTACTTCAAGAACTTCTTTGATTGAGTTTTCTTTTTTTATTATTGTTAT
>JZKD02S2364757.1:0-30512 GCA_000966675.3 Picea glauca
GTTCTTGGCATCTCACCAAGAACCTCTTGGCATCTCACCAAGAATCTCTTGCTCTCTCAACAAGACTGTTGCTTCTTCTTCTTCTCCTGCTCTTGGCATCTCACCAAAGAGCCTCTTGGCCTCTCACCAAGATTTCTTCAACTCCTTACTCTTGCTCTTGGCATCTCACCAAGAGCCTCTTGGCATATCACCAATAGTCTCATCCTCTCTCAACAAGAGTGCTTCCACTTGTTCCAAGAATGGGTGCGCCCACTTGCCTTAATCAACCTCATGAGGTAAGGTGAGGATTTTTCTAATATAACGGTTGAGATTAGATCAGATGGGTGGCTGATATTTGGTGTCTCTTCACTCACCCTCACTTTAATCATAAAGTTATCTTTTAATTTGCATCTCACAAATTAATTTGACTAAGACCCATATTCGACAATTTCTCCCCCTTAGGCACCTAGGGAAGAGAAACACTTTCCTTGGTACTTTATTTTAATTTAAAATTTAACAACTTCTCCTCGCACAGTCTGTGCACAAAGTACTACAGATGACCATACACTAAGCACAAAGCCTCTTACAATTACTTGCACTTAGGACAATACTTATCACCTAACATCAACCACACAAAACATATGGCTCTTCTTACATCACCTATTTTTCTATTTATACATTACAAAAAGGGTCTAAACATGGGTAAACCCATGGGCTGACATCCCCATACCCGTTACATAAATGCTAATCCCAAAAATTCCCTAAAAAAGGGGTCGAGATCATGTGATCTCCACTTCAACTTGCGCTCTACCTTCGACCAGCCTATCAAAATCCCAAAATAGGTCAAACATAACCAAGGATCTCCAAAACTTGGTCAAGGGCCAACAATTGTATTTTATAGTTATTCCATCCATGGAAAATAGCCCCAGACCATGCAGGGAGGATGGTGCAATGTGATATGTCCTATTATTGACAATGAAGTCAGTGTCTAATAGAGGCAGTTCCTTAGGTACCTATTGTTTCACCAGATGCTTATACCTGAGTGGCACCTCTATGTATCCTATTCTCTCATCATCATAAGAGCATAATACTCCTTTGGCAAGAAAAAATTCCATGCATCTATGGAATTTTCTTTTGACTTTTTCACCTCTGGTCCTTGTTCGCAGATCATATCTACTAGATGTAGTCGCATTTCCCTCTATTTTTCCTAATCATCCCTCACTTGAGGAATAAATATCTTATAGGTACTTGTTTGATTGTACCTTCAGTCGCATGTGCACTTGTTTTTAGTGAGTAGTCCATCCTCATCCTAGTTCCAATTTTTTAACCTTTTTTTTCTATATTCAATTTTCTAAATATATTTATCATATATTTATTTTTGGATGCACAATTAGAGGGTGCAATTACCTAAACTAGTAGGGGCACTCATGCATGTGGATTCCCAACTTAGTGAAGGGTATGAATCTCTAGGTGGGTGAAACTTAATTCGACTCGCTTATCTATGCAAGCAATATGCAATATGGTTATATTTCACACTACCAATTTTTTTTCCTTGCATTTATATTCATTGTACCTCTCTTACTACTAGATTATAAAGGGGAATTAAGGAAAACCACTTTAAGGTCCAAGAGTTGAGTTTTGAGCTATASATTTATGTTTATATTTCAGATTTGACATAAAATCAATGATGATTTTTTCAGTCTTTATATTAGAATGTTTGTTTTTYTAATTGTCAATGACATGTGTTTGTAGGTTAAAGTAATCTATAACATAAATTTCGATAAGTGTTTCAACTTTAGTGA
Organism: Picea glauca; assembly: GCA_000966675.3. Classification (NCBI taxonomy): domain Eukaryota; kingdom Viridiplantae; phylum Streptophyta; class Pinopsida; order Pinales; family Pinaceae; genus Picea; species Picea glauca. The sequence goes on from JZKD02S2364757.1 coordinate 1,782, forward strand.
TCTGTAGTTTTAGGTTAGTTTATATAGTGCAAAATATTCTCAACATGGTCAAATGTTTTATGATATTAGAGTTCATTTAATGAAACATTATAGGAATTTGTGTATGTATAGTAGGGATGCTACCTATGACAGGGAGATATTGAGAGATTTTAGGGATGAGATGTTAAAGATGTGTTCTTGATAATATCATCGTGGTCTTGTGATAGGTTTCTTTTGGGTTGTTGACATATTTTTTTTAGGATGTTGTTCTAGGAGCAATGGTATGACTACATTTAGTCTTAGATATGAATACAAATTTTAAATTTCCCTCTAACTTCATCCCATGGAAGTGTTAAGCATATACGATATTGGAAGACAATGATCTTTGGTATTTTATGGAGATGGTAGATACTAACAATCATGTGTTGTTAGTAGAACATAAAAATAATATGGACAAGACAAAGTGGATCGCTATCCCTCACATAATTAGAAATGCCATAAGAAAGGATATATTTGATCCTATCTTCACTCTATATTAGAGTGAGAGGATGAATTTAAATAGTATATTTTGGAATAATCTTAAAACCACACAAAAGAGAAAGATAGATATTGTAGCCATCTACTTGATAAATATTACTAAACTCCATGATCATCTCGTAACAATTTGAGAAAGGGTGAAGAGTGAAAAGCTAGTTCCCATAGCCTTAAATGGGTTTTCTTATATGTATCCTTTTGTTAGAGGGGTCTATTACCTAGAAACGTTTCCCACCTTTAAAAATCAAAGAGGAGGACAAAAATATTACCATAATACAAATTATGAAGAAAGGAAACAATAAAGGAGGAGCCAAGAAAGTTTGAAAAGGGGAGAAAGATGATTCATATTCCTCTAATTAGGAAAATAAGGTCCTTAACCATATGAAGTGTTTCAAGTGTAATTTGTTTGGCCATTATTCTTCTCAATATCATAAGAATAAGGGGAAGGGAAAGTTTAAAAAGACGAAGTATTTTATCCAATCTTGACACACACTTATCCATTGTCTCGTCCCTTTCATCTAACACCATTTTTGGTGTTGGATGTGTTACAAATTATTTTTGTCATCATAGTGATCCATTGACAACATGTCTTGATCTTCCCAAAAAGATCCTTTATCCATGAGGAAAGTGACTGGCTTTCTCTTCCAAAAAACCCTATTAAGGAAGGTCTTCACAGGTTGCACCATAAGCAGGGTGCGTAGATTCCTGGTCATCGCACTCTACCCTAAAACTAGTTTGTCACATCTTCATAGGCTACTATATAGATGGGCTGTGATGATGTCAAAAGGCTAAGAAAAGGTCGAACTTCATGAAATTTCTATAAGGGTATCTTCTAGAAGGTGAGGTGGCATCTGTATGGGGATCCTACTTGCTTCTCTGATTTGGTGGAATCATCCCTGTCTCTTTAACCATCTCTCTTTCCCCTATATAAAGAGGGATTTCTCATGGAAAATGATGAGGTTGATTTGAAGGTGAATAAAGGTTGAATTGGATAAGATTGTATGGATAATTATGCATTGGATTATTCTTGAGAGACTCATTTCAGTTCATCAAGTCATTGTGGATTTTCTTCATTCAAGATTGGAGAAAGTGTGTGTGTTGGAGAAAAGGGTCATCGAAAGGGGACCTTGCAACATCAAGGTTTTGGTTGTAATATCCACTTTCATTATTTATAATACAATGATATGTTTCTTTCCTATAAAAATCATCTCGCTTTATTATGATTCCTTGATCACATACATAGGTTCTCTTTGAGCGTGCTATATTTCTTTCACTTTGGTTGCCTTGTTTTCCCTTGCAGATCCAATATCACAAGAGCACTAAAGTGGAGCTAAGAAAAAAATGACAAGAGGAAGCAATATTTAAACAATATTTTTCCCATCTCTTGTTTGATAGTAAACTCAATGATTAGAGCTTAGGGGAAGTTTCATATCTTGTTTTGTTTTGTTCTAGATCTAGGTGGATCTAGGGAGATCTGTTTATGTCTGCATTTACCGATAAGTCCCATAATAGGATGGTGTGTGGAAAATGGAGATTCCAAACATATGGAATCTAATGATAGGGACTTTAGTAAATGTTGAAATGTACACTCAACACTAAGAGGGGGGGAGGGTGAATCAGTGTCACAAAACTTTGGACAATTTTCAACTTTTCATAAACTAATTTTTTTCTTATATACTAGAGGAATCGACAACTTGGGTGGTTCTCGTACTCACATTAGATGAGGTAGATTCTTGTATTCTACCCCTATAATCTCCAGGTGCATCCGCAAAATTAGCAAGCATGGGACACGGGTAAATCTGGGTGAGAATCGAACTTGAGGCATCCTTTACATATTTCCTTCCATTTACACAACACTTGTCAGTCGGTCTATACCCCTGCGGGCCACTTTTCATAAACTTGTTAAACAACATATATTTACTTCATTTTCGCAACCAATATATAAAATAATACATATTTTATTTATTTATTTAACTTGAATGAATACATAAGATCAATATTTGAATATCTTCAACTTCAAGCAACTATGAGAGACCCACCTCTCTGTTACAAGACCCATCTTGTAAACAAGAACCAACCTGATAGAGTGAACCTTCATTCAATCCATTATATATAAATATGTATACTTCAACAAATTCAACTACTTTTATTCACCCTAATTATTTGTTTATATAGTCTCCTAACATGTATGAGTTTGAAGAATTATGTCCCTTTGTTTGAACCATCACACCTCTTCATACACCTCTTCATTTGAATTAATAATAATAATTTCTATTATTATTATTATTAATAGTTTTATTTAAAGACTTCAAATCCCTTGTTTTGCATTTTATTTTGTTTTGGCTAAAACATTGTCATTGGAAATGTTTCAAAAATCGAGTTCTACAAAGGCACCTCCTTCAAACCATGTTTTTCATATGACCATATGCAAAGAACCATGTGATTATTAATTTAAGAACTTCCTCTTCTTTCACCCTTATTTCTCTATTCCATACGACCGCAGGTGGTGACGAGGCAATAGGCCAAGAGAGTGATTGATCAATTATCAATATCAATGGTCACATTTTAATTTCACGATGATATGGACGATTTTCATTTCCTCTGGTGCTTCATGGCTTCAGGGGTTTAAACTTCCAATTCTCTCAGACTAAATTTTCATCGAAGTGTTAATATTGAGTTGACATGTGTCCATAAACTTAAATGGTCTAGATTTTATTTTGGAGCTTCGGTACTCTGAGACTCTGGGTTACTAGAACTCTGAGTATTCCAATTCCTTTGGAGTGATAACCTACCAAATAAGTCATAAAGCGGTGATTACTTCTTGATGTCGGTTAACACCTCTGGTTATGCTATCCTTCCACTATGCTTGATCAATGGTTGAGAACTCTCCCGAAATAGATCGATGGTTAGCATTACTTCATAATTTACTCTTTACTCTATATCTCCATTGTACTTGATGAACGACTGATAATGATCCTAAATTAGATCAATGATTAGAATTAATTCATGATTTATGCTTACTCTATCCTTCCACTTCTTAATCCAATGAATATAACTTAATCAAAGTTTTAGATGGAAAACCAGTATTTAATTCAGGACTCTGGGACTTCGAGGGTTCAGAGGTCTAGGTAGTTGTTGTTCCAATTTCCATTGGAGTTGGTTAGTGTCGAAATGGTCAACATGGGAGTGCTTACATCATCTTTCCACTTACATTTTGATCTAACGGTCATGTGAGAATCTGGAGGATATTAGATCAATGGTTATCATTGAATTTGGCCTCCGACGCTTCAGGTAGTTGTTGATATCCCCCAAAGGAAAAACTGTCGGAATGACATAACTTTCTAACGTCACTACTGACTTGGCACTAGCCAAGTGTTTTCCACATGTCACCTAGATTTATGACTTATGTAACCTAAAGTGACAATTGTACCTTGACACTTGTCACCATCGGATTGTGGCACATGTCCTTCTGGACGTGGTCTTGTTGACATGGATCACCTCACGTGGAACATGTCCTCCTCCTGGTCGTAGGTTGATATGAATCCTTGATCTAATGACTATGATCAACTCTTAGATCAACGATCTAAATTTATTTCGTCCTTGAGGACTTTGGGTTATTCATTCCCAATTCTCAATTCTCCCGAAGTGAGATTCCCCGGATAAACCTTGAGAAAGTATACTTCATCTAAAAATCCATATTTTATGCAGAAGGATTAACATGATCCAATGGTTGTCGGGATTTCAACTATTAGGGATATCATGAATCCTTGATCCAATGACTATGATCAGTTCTAGATCAATGGTATAGATTCATTTTGGCCTTCGATACCTTGGTTTATTCATTCCCAATTCTAAATTCTCCAAAATGATATTCCCCGAATAAACCCCAAGAAAACTTGAATTCATCTAATGATCCATCTTCAACGCGAGAGGCTTAACACGATAAACGATTGTCAAGATTTTGACTATATTGAGATATTGTGAATCCTTGATCCAACAACTGTGATCAGTTATAGATCAATGGTATATATTAATTTTGTCCTTCAACACTTTGGTTTATTCATTCCCAATTATCAATTCTCCCAAAGTGAGATTCCCTGATTAAACCTCAAATAATTTTACTTCATCTAACGGTCCTGGTTTGTCTCGAACTATACATCAATGGACAATACTCTTCCTTGATTCTTTTGTAGTTTTATTGTGGGTATTTTCAATCTCGATCGCATTTTTGCAATGTGATTTCCCTTCTCAGGTGGATCCTGAGTGTTTCCTTGGGTATGCCTCCTCTCCATCCTTGTACCCAAGGGTAATGATACTGTGGAGACCATTTTTTCCAATTCGGTGAGTTCCACTATTGTGGTTGTTGATAATAGGATGTAACTTAAGGTGGTAGATCTTGGTATGTAGGCGGACTCCTATGCTACCATGGCCTCCTATGTGAATAAGAGGATTCCCCAGGATCCCCATTTCTCTAAATGGATAGCAAACCAAGCAGTGATGTGTATTTTTCAGTTGAGTGGTCTTCATTGCAAAAGCCACAAACTGAAATGTTGTCTAATGGGCACTCCCTTGAGGAATGATTCCTCCTGCATCTTGGAAATAATATGCACATTGTTGCATTCTCCTCCTCCTATTTCTTTTTAATATTTATGGTGTCTAACTTGGAACCTATTGTACATAAGATATCACTTTTGAAGTTCTTTAATAGGTTTCCTATCTCTACCCTTGTAATACAACATGAACTAATTTTTTTTAGGTTTCTACTATAAGGATCCCGAACACTCTTCCCAATTTTGGCTCTACTCCTCGAGTAATTTCTACACATTTCACATATTTCAGTAAATGGTTTATGGGATATGTCACCTGATTCCATCAGGCTAAGTATCTCTAGGTATTCTTCTTAAATTACTTTAAGGAAAGGAGTCCTGACTGCATCAATTGGGAGGTCATGGTATTTAAATTTTTTTGTAGTATAAGAAAACCATTCCATGTAATCCTCGAGAATCTCATCCTCCAACTATTGGATTTTAAAAATATATTACTAGAATACTTGGATTTGCAGTAGTCTTGGTATTTTTTAATAAATATAGATTTCATGCATTCTTAAGACCTAATATTGGACTCTCTTAACCCCATGAACCATCTTAGTGCAGAATCCTTGAGGGTGGCAGGAAAAAGTTTTAATTTCTAGGCATCTTACAAGTAGTTGTAGATCCTGCACAAGATGTCAAACTCAAATAGGAAGGTATCTAGGTCTTCACTTCTTTTACTGTAAAAGGTGGGCAATGAAAAGAGTGGAATGTTCTTCATATTGACATTTTGTGTGGTATCCAAAATTGGAAACCCAAAGGTGGTTTCCATTTGGTTTCCAACTTCTTCTCCCTCATCGTATCTTACATGGTTGTGATCCTCTTGATCATCCATACTGATTTGGTTTCCAAGGAGAGAGTACCTAAATGGTTTTATCCTTGATGATAAAAAATTATCCCAAGATTATTTTCTAGGAAGGGTATCCCTTCGATGGGAAGTTTTATCTACTTTTTGGATGTTTGGGACTTTACTCGAGCCAATTGAAACTATTGGTGCCAAATTTTCTATTTCAACTTGGGAAAAAATTATATTGGTTGAACTGCCAAAGAGAGTATTCACTTGTTCAAGGTCGATGATATCTACAAAGTTAGAGTCCCCTGATGGTGGTGAAAAAGAAAAGGTTGTGTTGGCTAGTTCTAATGAGGGCTTGAATGGTATTGCCTCATGTTACACTATTGTTGATGTTTCAATTTTCTACTCTAGATTGCTCTCAGTTTTTGTCTCTTCAAAGACATCTTTATCTCTTTGGTTTGAGATAGCCCCTATTTTCTAGTATTGATCTGTGGATTTTATGGGTGGACTGTTCCTACCTCCAAAAAGGTTAGAAGGAACCTTGATCAAACATTTTGGTTTGGTTTTGATGTATCTTCCCTTTGGGTCCCTAGGTTTTTTCATGAAAGTAGTAAAAACGAACAACTACCATTTGGTTTGGGGGAACCTTCTATAACAAATGTGCATGTTCTTCCCTCTCATCTTAAAGTTCCCCTGCCACCAAACTAATGTGAAGGTTAATAAATTATCTACTTCCTAACTATTTTCTACCTTAATACAACTCCCCCGTAACAACACCACAAATGATGGGTATTCTATATGCACTAATTCCCTCAACTAAATTGTCTACCCGGGGTAAGTAAACTTAGAGTTGTGGCACTGTAAGAGCCAAGGAAGAAAATCTAATAGAAGGATTGTCTAGATAAGGAGATGGTCTACCCTAGGGATCAAAACTGTATCCAATTTACAATTCAACTTTCAAAAGAGATGACTTTTCAAATCTAGTTAATTAGCAAATTCTATGTAAAGAAACCTTTAATTAATGAGCTTTAAGAAATTCTAGAATTATGAACTATTTGGCCTAAGTAACCTTGAACAATGAGCTATGGACTATTTCTAAATAAGCAAATAACAAGCAATCTATTTCAAATCTAGTTAATCTATTCAATCTCTTTTTAAATAAGAAACAACAAGTAAGCTATTTATGAGTTATTTGATCTATCTATCTCTGAGAAAGTAAAAAAGAAAGTAAACAACTAATCTATCAAAACTATCTTGACAAGTGAACTATATTCTTAAAAAGAATTCATAACTAGTTATATTTTGCAAAGAATAAATTTTAATCCACTTAACCAAAACCAAATGTGTTATGATTGTAGTCAAATTCTAATTGATCAAAATTGTTTCTATATTGAAGTAAAAAGAAGGAAAGTATTCAAAGGTGATGATTGTGTCTTCAGTGTTGAATAACATCATGATGGCATCTGACTATTAGTGACAGTTCAAGTGGAATTAATTCAATGCTAACTTCTACAGAGAAATGGAAAGTATGGATAAGGAAATCTATAGAGAGTTTTTCCATCATAGAAGCAACACTAAGTATTGTTGGAATCCATGTGATCACTAAACATTTTGCATCAATCATTCACTTTATCATACAACTTCTTAAAAAGTATTCTATTCAAAATCACTAACTCAAGCAAGGCTATAAAATCATAATTAAAAATATAAATTCAAATTCACTTTGTGCAAACATCGAACTCTTGACTAATGCCAACTAGAAATTACAACTCAAATTCATAATTGAGATTTCATAATCTAAAATGAACTAATATATCATTAAAAATCATACTTCAAAATCAACCAAAATGCTATTAAAAGTCATAATCCAAAATCTATTTCTATCCTATCATGTTAAGGCAAAATCAATAAACAGAATAGACACTGAGAGAATAATTGCAATTGCAATTAAACCTATCTAAATTATTGCTCTATTAAAACTATCAAAACTTAAAACAAATAATCTATCAAAGCTACAAATAAACCAATCTAAATTAATGATCTGTCAAAATTATAAAACTAAAGTAATTAATCTATCAAGACTTCAATGAACCTATCTAAATTAGTACCCTGTAGAGTAACTTATAGCTAAGAAGAAGAAGGCATAACACTACAATCAACCAGCTCCTACAACTTGCAAACAATATATAATTATTAGCACACAACCATGGACGTCCCTTTATACACATTTCAACAAGTAATCTGCAATTAATGAAACAAAATTAGATAAGCAATTGTAATTAAAATATACAGACAACAACAATTAAAATTGAGAAATTCATACAATAAAGAGACAACTTTGAAATCTAAGTAAGAAAACAGATGAATGTAAATATATATTGATATACACAATCATCCAAACCACTAGTGGGCCCCTAGAAGGTTGTGGAAACAATCCAACAAGAAACGCAGATGCTAAACCAATGCATCATTGCTATTAAGCTTGAAAACATAGTACATAACAAAATAAGTGATAATGTATGTATCAAACAATAAAATTTGTTTTTCAATTGTTCCATAGGTAGTGGTATTTATAGGTGATTACATCTTGAGAGGTCGACCACTGGAAGATTCGACCTTCTCTAAAAATAGTAAACTCATTAAAGGAGTTCTAACATAAGCATCTTCTAACAATCTTGTGAGCCACTCATCGATCACTGCAACTGCCCAATCTGAGGTGTGTCGAGCTTTGTAGCTGGAGGGAATGAGGGGGCATAAAATACATGTCCCCGATTCATCCATCAAAGGCCTCCAATATACCAACCGACAGCTTCAATGCAATCCAAGTGTCATATTGCATGTTGGATGGAGTGTCAAATCGCGTGTCAGATCAAGTGTTGAACGAAGTGTCAGATGAGGTACTAGATGGAGGATCAGATTGTGATTCTGCCCTGTTGCAAGAAAACCATACATTAGATCTTCATAAACATTTAAATGAGCTGAATTGATCACAAAATCATTGCAAAAATTCCAATTATACATACCTGGTGTGAATTCATTGTGAATTAATATATAAACCTTTGAGAAAGCCTTCAAAATGGCTAAATGAGACCATAGAATATGTAATATCACATGCAAAAAGGATTTTTCCATCGAAATAAAATAATCAAAACATGAACCCAACACTTATCATATTGATTGCACTAGTGGTTTGGAAGCACCTTAAAGACACCATGTTTTTTCAAAGAACTAGAAGGTGTCGTGCATCATAATATGAATCAATATGCCACAAAAATGTCGTAAAGGACAAGTAGGAAAATACCATCATATTCAAGACATACTTTGAAGAAATCCAAGAAAATGTGGTGGAAACTTGGAGAATCCCACCAAAGGTGGTGGATTAGTGTAAAACCATAGCCAACTTTAAAGAATCGTGGCATAACATGTGGATCCATGCCAAAAGGGATCCATAAAAAGAGTGGTTTCATATGAGATACTGCGTAACAATGGAGAAAGTTCAGTGGGTGATTAAATACTGACAATAATAATGGAATATTCCAGTTGAGAAACCAACAGACAGGCAACCAATGAAGGACAAGAAACCAACAAAGGATAAGAAGCAAGCAAAGGAAAAACAACCATCAGAAGTAATCTTGTCACAAAAAAAAGTACCATAGAAAAAAATACAAGAGAAACAACAAGGCGCATAAAGCCAATAAGGGGAGTGCANTAATTGTCAATGACATGTGTTTGTAGGTTAAAGTAATCTATAACATAAATTTCGATAAGTGTTTCAACTTTAGTGATCTGTAGTTTTAGGTTAGTTTATATAGTGCAAAATATTCTCAACATGGTCAAATGTTTTATGATATTAGAGTTCATTTAATGAAACATTATAGGAATTTGTGTATGTATAGTAGGGATGCTACCTATGACAGGGAGATATTGAGAGATTTTAGGGATGAGATGTTAAAGATGTGTTCTTGATAATATCATCGTGGTCTTGTGATAGGTTTCTTTTGGGTTGTTGACATATTTTTTTTAGGATGTTGTTCTAGGAGCAATGGTATGACTACATTTAGTCTTAGATATGAATACAAATTTTAAATTTCCCTCTAACTTCATCCCATGGAAGTGTTAAGCATATACGATATTGGAAGACAATGATCTTTGGTATTTTATGGAGATGGTAGATACTAACAATCATGTGTTGTTAGTAGAACATAAAAATAATATGGACAAGACAAAGTGGATCGCTATCCCTCACATAATTAGAAATGCCATAAGAAAGGATATATTTGATCCTATCTTCACTCTATATTAGAGTGAGAGGATGAATTTAAATAGTATATTTTGGAATAATCTTAAAACCACACAAAAGAGAAAGATAGATATTGTAGCCATCTACTTGATAAATATTACTAAACTCCATGATCATCTCGTAACAATTTGAGAAAGGGTGAAGAGTGAAAAGCTAGTTCCCATAGCCTTAAATGGGTTTTCTTATATGTATCCTTTTGTTAGAGGGGTCTATTACCTAGAAACGTTTCCCACCTTTAAAAATCAAAGAGGAGGACAAAAATATTACCATAATACAAATTATGAAGAAAGGAAACAATAAAGGAGGAGCCAAGAAAGTTTGAAAAGGGGAGAAAGATGATTCATATTCCTCTAATTAGGAAAATAAGGTCCTTAACCATATGAAGTGTTTCAAGTGTAATTTGTTTGGCCATTATTCTTCTCAATATCATAAGAATAAGGGGAAGGGAAAGTTTAAAAAGACGAAGTATTTTATCCAATCTTGACACACACTTATCCATTGTCTCGTCCCTTTCATCTAACACCATTTTTGGTGTTGGATGTGTTACAAATTATTTTTGTCATCATAGTGATCCATTGACAACATGTCTTGATCTTCCCAAAAAGATCCTTTATCCATGAGGAAAGTGACTGGCTTTCTCTTCCAAAAAACCCTATTAAGGAAGGTCTTCACAGGTTGCACCATAAGCAGGGTGCGTAGATTCCTGGTCATCGCACTCTACCCTAAAACTAGTTTGTCACATCTTCATAGGCTACTATATAGATGGGCTGTGATGATGTCAAAAGGCTAAGAAAAGGTCGAACTTCATGAAATTTCTATAAGGGTATCTTCTAGAAGGTGAGGTGGCATCTGTATGGGGATCCTACTTGCTTCTCTGATTTGGTGGAATCATCCCTGTCTCTTTAACCATCTCTCTTTCCCCTATATAAAGAGGGATTTCTCATGGAAAATGATGAGGTTGATTTGAAGGTGAATAAAGGTTGAATTGGATAAGATTGTATGGATAATTATGCATTGGATTATTCTTGAGAGACTCATTTCAGTTCATCAAGTCATTGTGGATTTTCTTCATTCAAGATTGGAGAAAGTGTGTGTGTTGGAGAAAAGGGTCATCGAAAGGGGACCTTGCAACATCAAGGTTTTGGTTGTAATATCCACTTTCATTATTTATAATACAATGATATGTTTCTTTCCTATAAAAATCATCTCGCTTTATTATGATTCCTTGATCACATACATAGGTTCTCTTTGAGCGTGCTATATTTCTTTCACTTTGGTTGCCTTGTTTTCCCTTGCAGATCCAATATCACAAGAGCACTAAAGTGGAGCTAAGAAAAAAATGACAAGAGGAAGCAATATTTAAACAATATTTTTCCCATCTCTTGTTTGATAGTAAACTCAATGATTAGAGCTTAGGGGAAGTTTCATATCTTGTTTTGTTTTGTTCTAGATCTAGGTGGATCTAGGGAGATCTGTTTATGTCTGCATTTACCGATAAGTCCCATAATAGGATGGTGTGTGGAAAATGGAGATTCCAAACATATGGAATCTAATGATAGGGACTTTAGTAAATGTTGAAATGTACACTCAACACTAAGAGGGGGGGAGGGTGAATCAGTGTCACAAAACTTTGGACAATTTTCAACTTTTCATAAACTAATTTTTTTCTTATATACTAGAGGAATCGACAACTTGGGTGGTTCTCGTACTCACATTAGATGAGGTAGATTCTTGTATTCTAACCCTATAACCTCCAGGTGCATCCGAAAAATTAGCAAGCACGGGACACGTGTAAATCTGGGTGAGAATCGAACTTGAGGCATCCTTTACATATTTCCTTCCATTTACACAACACTTGTCACTCGGTCTATACCCCTGCGGGCCACTTTTCATAAACTTGTTAAACAACATATATTTACTTTATTTTCGCAACCAATATATAAAATAATACATATTTTATTTATTTATTTAACTTGAATGAATACATAAGATCAATCTTTGAATATCTTCAACTTCAAGCAACTATGAGAGACCCACCTCTCTGTTACAAGACCCATCTTGTAGTTCTCATATCCAAGCAAGAAATGAGGAATCCAACCCTCATAACAAGTCCCAAATTGTTGATCACAGATCCAACAGAGATGTGAGGAATCCAATCCTCATACAAGACCCATCTTGTAAACAAGAACCAACCTGATAGAGTGAACCTTCATTCAATCCATTATATATAAATATGTATACTTCAACAAATTCAACTACTTTTATTCACCCTAATTATTTGTTTATATAGTCTCCTAACATGTATGAGTTTGAAGAATTATGTCCCTTTGTTTGAACCATCACACCTCTTCATACACCTCTTCATTTGAATTAATAATAATAATTTCTATTATTATTATTATTAATAGTTTTATTTAAAGACTTCAAATCCCTTGTTTTGCATTTTATTTTGTTTTGGCTAAAACATTGTCATTGGAAATGTTTCAAAAATCGAGTTCTACAAAGGCACCTCCTTCAAACCATGTTTTTCATATGACCATATGCAAAGAACCATGTGATTATTAATTTAAGAACTTCCTCTTCTTTCACCCTTATTTCTCTATTCCATACGACCGCAGGTGGTGACGAGGCAATAGGCCAAGAGAGTGATTGATCAATTATCAATATCAATGGTCACATTTTAATTTCACGATGATATGGACGATTTTCATTTCCTCTGGTGCTTCATGGCTTCAGGGGTTTAAACTTCCAATTCTCTCAGACTAAATTTTCATCGAAGTGTTAATATTGAGTTGACATGTGTCCATAAACTTAAATGGTCTAGATTTTATTTTGGAGCTTCGGTACTCTGAGACTCTGGGTTACTAGAACTCTGAGTATTCCAATTCCTTTGGAGTGATAACCTACCAAATAAGTCATAAAGCGGTGATTACTTCTTGATGTCGGTTAACACCTCTGGTTATGCTATCCTTCCACTATGCTTGATCAATGGTTGAGAACTCTCCCGAAATAGATCGATGGTTAGCATTACTTCATAATTTACTCTTTACTCTATATCTCCATTGTACTTGATGAACGACTGATAATGATCCTAAATTAGATCAATGATTAGAATTAATTCATGATTTATGCTTACTCTATCCTTCCACTTCTTAATCCAATGAATATAACTTAATCAAAGTTTTAGATGGAAAACCAGTATTTAATTCAGGACTCTGGGACTTCGAGGGTTCAGAGGTCTAGGTAGTTGTTGTTCCAATTTCCATTGGAGTTGGTTAGTGTCGAAATGGTCAACATGGGAGTGCTTACATCATCTTTCCACTTACATTTTGATCTAACGGTCATGTGAGAATCTGGAGGATATTAGATCAATGGTTATCATTGAATTTGGCCTCCGACGCTTCAGGTAGTTGTTGATATCCCCCAAAGGAAAAACTGTCGGAATGACATAACTTTCTAACGTCACTACTGACTTGGCACTAGCCAAGTGTTTTCCACATGTCACCTAGATTTATGACTTATGTAACCTAAAGTGACAATTGTACCTTGACACTTGTCACCATCGGATTGTGGCACATGTCCTTCTGGACGTGGTCTTGTTGACATGGATCACCTCACGTGGAACATGTCCTCCTCCTGGTCGTAGGTTGATATGAATCCTTGATCTAATGACTATGATCAACTCTTAGATCAACGATCTAAATTTATTTCGTCCTTGAGGACTTTGGGTTATTCATTCCCAATTCTCAATTCTCCCGAAGTGAGATTCCCCGGATAAACCTTGAGAAAGTATACTTCATCTAAAAATCCATATTTTATGCAGAAGGATTAACATGATCCAATGGTTGTCGGGATTTCAACTATTAGGGATATCATGAATCCTTGATCCAATGACTATGATCAGTTCTAGATCAATGGTATAGATTCATTTTGGCCTTCGATACCTTGGTTTATTCATTCCCAATTCTAAATTCTCCAAAATGATATTCCCCGAATAAACCCCAAGAAAACTTGAATTCATCTAATGATCCATCTTCAACGCGAGAGGCTTAACACGATAAACGATTGTCAAGATTTTGACTATATTGAGATATTGTGAATCCTTGATCCAACAACTGTGATCAGTTATAGATCAATGGTATATATTAATTTTGTCCTTCAACACTTTGGTTTATTCATTCCCAATTATCAATTCTCCCAAAGTGAGATTCCCTGATTAAACCTCAAATAATTTTACTTCATCTAACGGTCCTGGTTTGTCTCGAACTATACATCAATGGACAATACTCTTCCTTGATTCTTTTGTAGTTTTATTGTGGGTATTTTCAATCTCGATCGCATTTTTGCAATGTGATTTCCCTTCTCAGGTGGATCCTGAGTGTTTCCTTGGGTATGCCTCCTCTCCATCCTTGTACCCAAGGGTAATGATACTGTGGAGACCATTTTTTCCAATTCGGTGAGTTCCACTATTGTGGTTGTTGATAATAGGATGTAACTTAAGGTGGTAGATCTTGGTATGTAGGCGGACTCCTATGCTACCATGGCCTCCTATGTGAATAAGAGGATTCCCCAGGATCCCCATTTCTCTAAATGGATAGCAAACCAAGCAGTGATGTGTATTTTTCAGTTGAGTGGTCTTCATTGCAAAAGCCACAAACTGAAATGTTGTCTAATGGGCACTCCCTTGAGGAATGATTCCTCCTGCATCTTGGAAATAATATGCACATTGTTGCATTCTCCTCCTCCTATTTCTTTTTAATATTTATGGTGTCTAACTTGGAACCTATTGTACATAAGATATCACTTTTGAAGTTCTTTAATAGGTTTCCTATCTCTACCCTTGTAATACAACATGAACTAATTTTTTTTAGGTTTCTACTATAAGGATCCCGAACACTCTTCCCAATTTTGGCTCTACTCCTCGAGTAATTTCTACACATTTCACATATTTCAGTAAATGGTTTATGGGATATGTCACCTGATTCCATCAGGCTAAGTATCTCTAGGTATTCTTCTTAAATTACTTTAAGGAAAGGAGTCCTGACTGCATCAATTGGGAGGTCATGGTATTTAAATTTTTTTGTAGTATAAGAAAACCATTCCATGTAATCCTCGAGAATCTCATCCTCCAACTATTGGATTTTAAAAATATATTACTAGAATACTTGGATTTGCAGTAGTCTTGGTATTTTTTAATAAATATAGATTTCATGCATTCTTAAGACCTAATATTGGACTCTCTTAACCCCATGAACCATCTTAGTGCAGAATCCTTGAGGGTGGCAGGAAAAAGTTTTAATTTCTAGGCATCTTACAAGTAGTTGTAGATCCTGCACAAGATGTCAAACTCAAATAGGAAGGTATCTAGGTCTTCACTTCTTTTACTGTAAAAGGTGGGCAATGAAAAGAGTGGAATGTTCTTCATATTGACATTTTGTGTGGTATCCAAAATTGGAAACCCAAAGGTGGTTTCCATTTGGTTTCCAACTTCTTCTCCCTCATCGTATCTTACATGGTTGTGATCCTCTTGATCATCCATACTGATTTGGTTTCCAAGGAGAGAGTACCTAAATGGTTTTATCCTTGATGATAAAAAATTATCCCAAGATTATTTTCTAGGAAGGGTATCCCTTCGATGGGAAGTTTTATCTACTTTTTGGATGTTTGGGACTTTACTCGAGCCAATTGAAACTATTGGTGCCAAATTTTCTATTTCAACTTGGGAAAAAATTATATTGGTTGAACTGCCAAAGAGAGTATTCACTTGTTCAAGGTCGATGATATCTACAAAGTTAGAGTCCCCTGATGGTGGTGAAAAAGAAAAGGTTGTGTTGGCTAGTTCTAATGAGGGCTTGAATGGTATTGCCTCATGTTACACTATTGTTGATGTTTCAATTTTCTACTCTAGATTGCTCTCAGTTTTTGTCTCTTCAAAGACATCTTTATCTCTTTGGTTTGAGATAGCCCCTATTTTCTAGTATTGATCTGTGGATTTTATGGGTGGACTGTTCCTACCTCCAAAAAGGTTAGAAGGAACCTTGATCAAACATTTTGGTTTGGTTTTGATGTATCTTCCCTTTGGGTCCCTAGGTTTTTTCATGAAAGTAGTAAAAACGAACAACTACCATTTGGTTTGGGGGAACCTTCTATAACAAATGTGCATGTTCTTCCCTCTCATCTTAAAGTTCCCCTGCCACCAAACTAATGTGAAGGTTAATAAATTATCTACTTCCTAACTATTTTCTACCTTAATACAACTCCCCCGTAACAACACCACAAATGATGGGTATTCTATATGCACTAATTCCCTCAACTAAATTGTCTACCCGGGGTAAGTAAACTTAGAGTTGTGGCACTGTAAGAGCCAAGGAAGAAAATCTAATAGAAGGATTGTCTAGATAAGGAGATGGTCTACCCTAGGGATCAAAACTGTATCCAATTTACAATTCAACTTTCAAAAGAGATGACTTTTCAAATCTAGTTAATTAGCAAATTCTATGTAAAGAAACCTTTAATTAATGAGCTTTAAGAAATTCTAGAATTATGAACTATTTGGCCTAAGTAACCTTGAACAATGAGCTATGGACTATTTCTAAATAAGCAAATAACAAGCAATCTATTTCAAATCTAGTTAATCTATTCAATCTCTTTTTAAATAAGAAACAACAAGTAAGCTATTTATGAGTTATTTGATCTATCTATCTCTGAGAAAGTAAAAAAGAAAGTAAACAACTAATCTATCAAAACTATCTTGACAAGTGAACTATATTCTTAAAAAGAATTCATAACTAGTTATATTTTGCAAAGAATAAATTTTAATCCACTTAACCAAAACCAAATGTGTTATGATTGTAGTCAAATTCTAATTGATCAAAATTGTTTCTATATTGAAGTAAAAAGAAGGAAAGTATTCAAAGGTGATGATTGTGTCTTCAGTGTTGAATAACATCATGATGGCATCTGACTATTAGTGACAGTTCAAGTGGAATTAATTCAATGCTAACTTCTACAGAGAAATGGAAAGTATGGATAAGGAAATCTATAGAGAGTTTTTCCATCATAGAAGCAACACTAAGTATTGTTGGAATCCATGTGATCACTAAACATTTTGCATCAATCATTCACTTTATCATACAACTTCTTAAAAAGTATTCTATTCAAAATCACTAACTCAAGCAAGGCTATAAAATCATAATTAAAAATATAAATTCAAATTCACTTTGTGCAAACATCGAACTCTTGACTAATGCCAACTAGAAATTACAACTCAAATTCATAATTGAGATTTCATAATCTAAAATGAACTAATATATCATTAAAAATCATACTTCAAAATCAACCAAAATGCTATTAAAAGTCATAATCCAAAATCTATTTCTATCCTATCATGTTAAGGCAAAATCAATAAACAGAATAGACACTGAGAGAATAATTGCAATTGCAATTAAACCTATCTAAATTATTGCTCTATTAAAACTATCAAAACTTAAAACAAATAATCTATCAAAGCTACAAATAAACCAATCTAAATTAATGATCTGTCAAAATTATAAAACTAAAGTAATTAATCTATCAAGACTTCAATGAACCTATCTAAATTAGTACCCTGTAGAGTAACTTATAGCTAAGAAGAAGAAGGCATAACACTACAATCAACCAGCTCCTACAACTTGCAAACAATATATAATTATTAGCACACAACCATGGACGTCCCTTTATACACATTTCAACAAGTAATCTGCAATTAATGAAACAAAATTAGATAAGCAATTGTAATTAAAATATACAGACAACAACAATTAAAATTGAGAAATTCATACAATAAAGAGACAACTTTGAAATCTAAGTAAGAAAACAGATGAATGTAAATATATATTGATATACACAATCATCCAAACCACTAGTGGGCCCCTAGAAGGTTGTGGAAACAATCCAACAAGAAACGCAGATGCTAAACCAATGCATCATTGCTATTAAGCTTGAAAACATAGTACATAACAAAATAAGTGATAATGTATGTATCAAACAATAAAATTTGTTTTTCAATTGTTCCATAGGTAGTGGTATTTATAGGTGATTACATCTTGAGAGGTCGACCACTGGAAGATTCGACCTTCTCTAAAAATAGTAAACTCATTAAAGGAGTTCTAACATAAGCATCTTCTAACAATCTTGTGAGCCACTCATCGATCACTGCAACTGCCCAATCTGAGGTGTGTCGAGCTTTGTAGCTGGAGGGAATGAGGGGGCATAAAATACATGTCCCCGATTCATCCATCAAAGGCCTCCAATATACCAACCGACAGCTTCAATGCAATCCAAGTGTCATATTGCATGTTGGATGGAGTGTCAAATCGCGTGTCAGATCAAGTGTTGAACGAAGTGTCAGATGAGGTACTAGATGGAGGATCAGATTGTGATTCTGCCCTGTTGCAAGAAAACCATACATTAGATCTTCATAAACATTTAAATGAGCTGAATTGATCACAAAATCATTGCAAAAATTCCAATTATACATACCTGGTGTGAATTCATTGTGAATTAATATATAAACCTTTGAGAAAGCCTTCAAAATGGCTAAATGAGACCATAGAATATGTAATATCACATGCAAAAAGGATTTTTCCATCGAAATAAAATAATCAAAACATGAACCCAACACTTATCATATTGATTGCACTAGTGGTTTGGAAGCACCTTAAAGACACCATGTTTTTTCAAAGAACTAGAAGGTGTCGTGCATCATAATATGAATCAATATGCCACAAAAATGTCGTAAAGGACAAGTAGGAAAATACCATCATATTCAAGACATACTTTGAAGAAATCCAAGAAAATGTGGTGGAAACTTGGAGAATCCCACCAAAGGTGGTGGATTAGTGTAAAACCATAGCCAACTTTAAAGAATCGTGGCATAACATGTGGATCCATGCCAAAAGGGATCCATAAAAAGAGTGGTTTCATATGAGATACTGCGTAACAATGGAGAAAGTTCAGTGGGTGATTAAATACTGACAATAATAATGGAATATTCCAGTTGAGAAACCAACAGACAGGCAACCAATGAAGGACAAGAAACCAACAAAGGATAAGAAGCAAGCAAAGGAAAAACAACCATCAGAAGTAATCTTGTCACAAAAAAAAGTACCATAGAAAAAAATACAAGAGAAACAACAAGGCGCATAAAGCCAATAAGGGGAGTGCATGAGCAACGAAAAATACTATATTTCCCAATCATGTCACACATCAAAAGGATCACACAACTACAACTAATGGCATGACAGAGAAGAAGGATAACATCCCTACACATGAGGGATAGGTAGGGTGGGACATACCAGATACCCCAAGAACAACAAAGCCAACATAATCAAGGCCACTAAAGAGAATGGTTGTACATATAGGTGGAGTGCAAAAGAAAATGAAAGAACACAAGGAAGTCTTAGAGTATACCATAACAAAGGATGATGCAAGACTAGTCATGGAGAGAGTACAAGACCACATTGTAGAAGAATATGAGGAGGAAAAAAACAAAGAGAAAGGATAATGAAAGAAATGACAAAGTTCAGGAAGGTTAGAGAATATATGGGTTACCAAGGCATAGTATGAAGATACAATGCAACAACAAACATCACAGATCGAGGAAGAAACAATGCAAATAACAACATTGGACAATAATAATTTTAAAATGATTGAATACATGCTGTGAATAAACGAGGACTTGGCACAAACATGACTCAAGGATTTTGAACAGATCGAGTTGGCATTGGAAAGGATACCAAAAAAATCATTATATAAGTTGCATATGAGTGTATTTGAAGAGGTTCAATCCAGGGTGAGGACGAATGCCACAAATCTGGAGACAACCAAGGAAGCCAAGGAAATTGTGTTGGAGACAATTCTTACAAAAGTAAGATTGAAACAAGAGGAAGAAAAACAACATGCAGATAGATTGGAGCAAAGAATTGAAGAATTATTCCAAACAATATTGTACAACACACTCATAGGAGAAATCATAGTAGAGGAAAAAATAAAGAAGATAGCACAAACAATGGAGGATTACAAACAAGAGATTGTAGAGTTGGTTGGAAAGATAACACTAACCACAACTCTAGAATTTAGATCATAAAGGGAACAACAAGCGATATAAAAATCATATCTTCTTGTGCTGGAATTCAAGGAAATAACATAAATTTACGAGAGGACAACACAAATATGGACAAGCCTAGGAGAAGATGAGAGGATCTAGAAGTTGGAGCAGAGAGAAGAAAAGTTGAATGTTGCATTTTAGGATCTAAAGCACAGACATAAATAAATGACCATACCCCTGAGACTGAGAGCCACGCAGGAAATGAAAAACCTACACGTATAAGTAAAGACAATACAAGAGAAATGGCAAATCATACCGACTAAATTGTATCTCCTACAAGAAGAAGTAGAAAAAATCATAAAAACACTGGAAACAAAGAAATCTAGAATGGAACTGGTGTATTCAGAAAGCATACAAATGTTGAAGGAGAATGTCACAGTGCAGTTCATGGAGACCTTGACAGAGAAAAGTGTGCACAATAATAAGCAAGAATATGAACTAGCAAAGAAGTTCCAAGAGTTGGAGAAATCTGTACAAAGCACACACACTTCTTGAATGGCTCCGAACAAGCCAAAGGTTATTGTTGGGGGCCTGTTGGAGTAGGAAAATTTGGGAGTTAAGCGTAATACGCAAGGTAGAATGGACAAAAGGAAACAACATGCTCCATAAAATAATAAATATGAGTGTGACAAAGGGTAAAGGAAGCAGCGCGCCGAGAAAGAAGGAAGATCAGTGCAAGAAATGGTTGGATAAAAGACCAACTGTGTGGAAGGCAGTTAGAAAGTGGACAAGTGGAGTCCACTTAAAGTTAGGGTTTTTGAGTCATAACGTATGGGTTTTTACCCATTTTTTAGTATAAATAGAAGATCTATTAGGTATATTGGGGTCTCCTTTTTGATAGAGAAGAACTTACTTTTGGAGAACTCTTTTGATTTTTGGATCTTTGGTATAATCCATGTTTTGGCATATAGTTGAGGAGCTAATGGAGTCAGTTTTAATATGTAACTGAGGGTCAGGTCACAATCTATGGATATTGGTGCGACGTTAGTCAACCTCTCATGCACCATTTCTAACTATGATGTAATGTGTGCAACACTACTTTTGAAGAAGAATGAACAAAGAAGAAGATCTTTATGGGCATAGCCCAAGGGGTGAACCATGGTAAAATCATGTGTTGCAATGTGTCTGAATTTTTTTTTATGTTNGAATGGCTCTGAACAAGCCAAAGGTTATTGTTGGGGGCCTGTTGGAGTAGGAAAAAATGGGAGTTAAGCGTAATACGCAAGGTAGAATGGACAAAAGGAAACAACATGCTCCATAAAATAATAAATATGAGCGTGACAAAGGGTAAAGGAAGCAGCGCGCCGAGAAAGAAGGAAGATCAGTGCAAGAAACGGTTGGATAAAAGACCAACTGTGTGGAAGGCAGTTAGAAAGTGGACAAGTGGAGTCCACTTAAAGTTAGGGTTTTTGAGTCATAATGTATGGGTTTTTACCCATTTTTTAGTATAAATAGAAGATCTATGAGGTATATTGGGGTGTCCTTTTTGATAGAGAAGAACTTACTTTTGGAGAACTCTTTTGATTTTTGGATCTTTGGTATAATCCATGTTTTGGCATATAGTTGAGGAGCTAATGGAGCCAGTTTTAAGATGTAACTGAGGGTCAGGTCACAAGCTATGGATATTGGTGCGACGTTAGTCAACCTCTCATGCACCATTTCTAACTATGATGTAATGTGCGCAACACTACTTTTGAAGAAGAATGAACAAAGAAGAAGATCTTTATGGGCATAGCCCAAGGGGTGAACCATGGTAAAATCATGTGTTGCAATGTGTCTGAATTTTTTTTTATGTTTCTACAATTCTAAATGAATAGTTAGATGAATGAATGGAGTTATTTACAATGCACATTAGTAGAATATTGCAGAATATATTTCATTGAATGGAAAAAGTAGGGGATATAATGAATGTTATGGTAGAATATATGTTAAAATAGAATAAGAAGTAAAAATAAAATCCCCAACCCCTTCCATGACTACATACACCTACGTCTTGTAGTCACCCATAAGCCATATCAGGTGAGACTGCGTTGTGCACTCTGTGCGCAGTGTATCCTTCTGGTTTACCAGAAGAGATGATGGTGAAAAGGGTTTTTTTGGAGAACTAAGGTAGTACTCGGGTCATCCCATACATCCAACAAACAAACATATACTAATCATGTGTCACCAACACTACTAGAAAGTTCCTCTAGAAATGCACCAAACATATACCAATCATGTGTCACCAACACTACTAACAAGTTCCTCTAATAATGCACTAAGCATGTACCAATCATGTTTTAGTGAACAAGACAAACTATGAATCATCAAGATATATCAACATCACCATACCATACATCAACTTTATTTCTCAGCATGTACCCAACATGTCCAACAACCAAATATCAAAGATATACACCAAGATATCCAACAATTAGGCCTCTAACAGTACATCACACTACCATAAGACAAATACCATAAAACCTTACACAAGACCATGTGCCAAACCTCACCAACAATATGTCCCAATATGTATCTTCAAGCATGAACTAACCATATACCAAGATCATCAAAAAAATCCTCTCACAATACACCTCAAGATATATCAATAGATATCACACATGTACCAACCATGTACTACAATAGATCTACCTCAAAACCGTTCACTGCATCAAGTATAATGTAACAATAATACCTCTATACATGTGCCAAGAATATTCCTCAATAGATCAATGATATACCTCTAGATAGTATCACATTACCCATGATATACCTCATAAACAAAGTGTCATAACCTTACTGATAAGTACTTAACATAACCAACACTATATTTATGTAGATCTAGCTCATACAATATGTGTCATACAACCAACAACCTCTCTATGGAAAATCCTCAATATCCCATAACCATATTTCATGTCGACAATAATATCCAACTACGCTTAAGAATATGACATACCTTTTTGAACCTATAGAGAGATATGGTGTACTTGATCATTGTTGAATGTTGACATGGGAACTTGCTTTCATACTCTAGGGACCTGGCACCAACATCTACTCAAGTTTTCATGAGATTTTTCACATGTACGCTACTTCCTCTTCTACATCCCATGTATCTATACACCTTCCTCCACTGCATCCTATGTATGTACACACCTTCTTCCACTGCATCCTGCCTACACCTCATAAACTAGGGTTTTTATCAAATTTTGTAACTTTGAATATTTCATCATCAACCTTCCTTTTCTACCTCATGCTTGTGTAACTTCATATGTATCAATGAGTACCTACAATAAACCTTTCACAAACTATAGGTATTCAATTTTCTCAATAGGTGCTAATAGGAGACCCTTTCTCTCTTATTTATACTCTCCAGGTAGCTTCCTCTAGGGGTTATCCTCTAACGTTTTTACCCAACTTCCTTTTTTTAGGGATAACCAACTTCTAACTACTTTCTCCACTTACAACCTCTTTATCCACAAATAGTAATCTCACCACTTCTAGTTGCAACTAATTTATTTTTAATTATTTTCTTTTTCCAACAACTTAACTCATGATTAACTCATAGTTACAACCACTTTGACTAGTAAACTTCTTCTAGGAGCTTGTAGAATAAATTGACTTCATTGACCTTCAAGGGGCTTCTATATAACTCATTAGGGTTATCCAACTGCACTAAGCCATATCTCCTCAACCATGAGGAAGTACATGACGTACCATATATCACCAGAAATGACATGACATGTATTATCCATCTATGATATTCTCACCTTCAAAATCATTGAACTTCATGTCTTATTTCCTCAAACAAATTGTGGTTCCATAATCATACCTTTGGGCCACCAAACTTGTCCAAGGGAAATAATTGATATTCATGTCTTAATTCCTCAAACAAACTTAGGTTCCATAATCATACCTTTGGTATATCTAACTTGTCCAAGGGTTGACATCAATATATAATATCACTCTCCAAGGGTTGAAATCAATTAAAACCAATTATCCAAACCATATGTCCATCAATCTGAACCATCTGTCCAACAATATCCCCCTTTGGCATTAATGGAAACTCTTAGTCAATAAAAAACTCATGCTCATTCTCCCCCTGTGATCATCACTCCTCATCAATATTTCTATATCTCCCCCTTTGACATCAATGGAAAAGGGTATTTCCCCTTGGGGATTCTCCCCATGACTAAACTCTCCTTGGGATTGATCCCCCTGTCTTCAGTGTCCTATGGGATGATCCCCCTATATGAATTCCTTTGATCATTCTCTATGTTTCTAAGACTATGAATTCTCTCTCTCCCTGCATCTGATTAATCTCTTGTCGTTTGACAAAGGGTATCACTTTGATGCAATGTTGATGGCATGGATGCCAATGCTCCCTCTATGATCATCTCTATCATCTCTTCTCCTGGAATCATACCTATGTTCTTATATCTCTCTTTGAAACATTCTCTAAATAATCTTTCTACCTCTATTCCTGCTTCTTTTTCTCTCCCTTTGACTTCTCTGCAAGATGTCGTCTAGAAAAATTGTAGGGCTTCCTATACCTGCTTCCTATTGGAGTTTTTGTCCATTGTTTCTTCCTTATGTAATAAATTGACATATATAAAAAAACATTCAAGAATAAGAATTCAAATATTCTTGTATCATTATCATCCATTATGATAATATTCATTTATCTCCGAACCACTCTCTGAACAAATATTTGAACCCATTCGTATAACCCATGCCCTCATTCACTGTCATATATATGTCCAAATATTCTACTCAATTTTTCATAATGATGACCCATCTGTACCTTTACTATTATCAAGTATTCTTGGCTGCAAATAATTATCAAACGTGTCCACTGATCTTCTCTATAATACCAAACTATGCATTCTTGGAACAACTCGTGCTAACAATATATATGCCTGAATACAACCATATACTTCTTCCTATGTAACATACAACTGACACCTATGTGCGAAAAATTCTTTCTCAATCGATCAATCTATCATTCTGTACTTTATCTATCAAACCACTCTGAAGTTGTCTTTATCAAAGATCTGCAACATCATACTTCAAACTACTCGAAATATAAATCTTTGATCTATAGAGTTGTTATCTAGACTCCCCCTGTTCAACATACATATTTATTGGGAGTCTCCAAGTCATATGGATTAGAAWAAAATMTTCTYATATGCAGAKYCATTATCATCTTTGTCGGTAGACTCAACATCTCTYTGAACTCTGACTTCTTTCTTTCTGTCTGTGGATTCATCTTCCACTACAATTCCTGAAAGTACAATMTCTTGAACATGTTCTTTATTCATMTTTTCTTCTTTTCTTTCTTGTGCTACTGTAAATCCTRTGATATATGGGACCTTATCTTTCTTTACCTGGTKTTCATTATAATCTTTCTCTGCTACARATTCTGACAATATGGTTCTTGAAACATGTTCTTSTTTTTCTTTCTTTCCTTGTCTTTCTCATACTATGGAAAGTCTTGTAATTTATGAAATATGTTCTTTATTCACTTTCTCTTCTTCTTATTCTTTTCTTTTCCAAATTTTAGTATATATGATATATGTTTCTTTATTTATGGATGGTTACATCATTCTTATACAATTCCTAGCTATAAGACCATATTTGTGGAATTTGTAACATTCAATATTATGTGGGGCCTATTGAGGGGTCTTAAATACATTTAAATCAACAACAGGAACCAAACCCGCCAGAGAGGCCCAATTAGAATCTGCAGTGTTCGATGGTGGAATGGTTCTCCAAATCTTTTGATCTAGCCAATTAATCGATGGGTTTTATGTGGTGATTGACTAGATATTTTCCTATGAAAATTCCTTCCTCTGTTTAAACTTTCTCTTTTTGTCTTTTCCTTTATTAGATGATTCTGATAAATTGATGTATGCTGGTATAAACCAACTGGTGGAATAGAGTCTTAACTAATGAGGAAGGTTGAGCTTTGGATAACCCTCATGCTCAAGCATCCAGACAAAGATATCCATTACAAGCCTAGTACTAATAAATTAACTTGTTGGTATTTCAATTATTGATTGAGATACAATTATTGTAAATAAAATATACATGTAATAAGATGATGACAATAAAAATAGTTCCCTTATCTCTAATCATTAATCACACATTAACACAATGATTTGGATTCCATCATTAAAAAACAAGAACTGCAAAATATTGAGATAATAACTTGTCAATAGATTCAAAAACTCTTACTTGTTACACCATCAATTACTAAAATAAAGTTGGAAGTAATTCCTCCTCAATCCAATCATATAACACCTTTGATGAAAAACAATATTTTCTATAAGGTCCTAAACAAGAATTCTCAATTAAGGTAGTTCGAAAATAGCTCTTTACAATTCCAAAAATGAGGGTCTTTACCTAAAACCATCAACCCTTGCTAAGAGGTCAATATTTTTATTTATAATGAAAAACTGACTAAAAATAGCTACTACAAGTGAAAGTTAAGTAAAACACAATATCGCCATGTAGCGCTTTAATATCTCTGTTCTCTGAGAATCATCTAATGGTTTTACTGAAGTGGATGAATCTTCTCATATTTCGACCACTTGTTGAAGACTTCCTTGCATGTGTTGGCATACGTGAACTTGTGCTGGTCCATCGGGGCTGAAAGATTTTATTTCACTTATATTGTTCATTCTTTGTATTTGATTATTTTAATACTCAACCATTGCAGAACTACACAAGCCTTAATTGGATTGTCCATGAATTGTTGTACTTGACCTAGCACCATGCTCGCCACCTTTGTGAATTTTTTTGTCCATGTCGATCCTTATTCTACATGTTGCTTGACTATGTCATGCAGTTGGACAAAGTCTTCGGGCGAGCCAAATTATGGGAGTTCGATGCCTTTCGTCTCCCAATTAATATTTTCCCAACCATATTTGCACTTGGCTCACTTATTTTGAATCTCTCGATGAGGTTCCTGGGCCATTTATACCCAATATTTAGTTGCTATCCTGATCTAATCGATGTTTCTATCACTTAGCACTCGTGTAACGTCCCCCGCCATCAACCCCACTGTTGGGAAATGCTACTACGTGGAACATACAATTATATATAATATGAATTAAATAAAACTCACAAATTTAACATATAGTTACTACCATAATATAGACATAAATAGAATTAACAACAATTCATACATGCAGCGAAATACATGAAAATATACAAGCATCATAGACATGCATTTTAATTGAAATTAAACAGATAATGATACTTATCTTTGAAACTGGATTAACTCCACCAAATTTGTGCAGACCTTCCATGAACCTCCCAGCCTTAGACCTCTTTTCTCATCAATCTCAGTAGTAGGTCACCCCGAGCTGAGACTAAGCTCCATCGGGCAAGGGAATCCTAGGATAGGCAAGGTCAACATGAAGACACACAATTTATGAGGATGGATTCTCTCCCAGGAGCCACTTATGCCCACTAATCACAGAATCTCATTCCCTAGATGTTTTTTCCACCCCATGAGTATACACCTTCACTGTCACACTAGATAGTCCTTTGGCTACTAAACGTCCCTTTCCTTGGGCTTTAGCAATAGGCCGGACCATAATTCTCCGAGCCTTGTGGAAGATACAAGAGCCATTCCAGGATTTCTCACTTCCTACATGAAATCTCTCACCTAGAGAGAGTCACTCACAGGCCTGACAACCTACCTCTTCAACCACAACCACCTCCCTCACCTGGAGAGAGTGTTCCACATAGTCCTGGCAACCTTCTTTGTTAGCTTCATTCCAGTACAAGTAGGACAATATTAAGGCTCAGTAAGGAACAAATGATGACAACAATTCACACTCAGCCAAGGGATTGTGTGGCCACAATATCCCACAGTTATAACACAGACTACATAGACAATTGCAGTATGCTCAGGTTTCAAAGAAGATAGCAACCCAAACAGTTAAGCATGAACTCAGATTTGTAGTGTGAATAAACTGGTTCATAGGACACACAAGATACACGGCTCAGTCCATGATTTTTCCACTAGTTTTTAGGGTGTGTGACAAGGAATCAATGTAGAGGTCGAATGTAGACTTAAATGGTTCATACATAGGATGCGTTGGCTTCTCAGGAAAACATCACAATTTTCTGGTTTCAGAGATGTGTGAGGGTATGCAGAGATCAGACGTTGGTGCCACATGGTCCAGACATCGAATGAAATAATGGAGGACGAACCCCCAACAGAGTTGATGCTTCAGCCTTTAACTGCTTGTGCCTAGGTTGACACTTGTCTTCTTGGAGCTTCTTGTGTTCCCTTTTGCACACGATGCCTTTCCCAAGACTTAGAATAAAAACATGTTTGTCACACAACTTTGGAATAATAATAAATTAATATTCTCAAGGACTTAAGCCCTTAAGA
>JZKD02S2364779.1:7249-22545 GCA_000966675.3 Picea glauca
TGTTTCTTGTGTAGAAATTTGTTTGCAAAATGACCTATCCTTCCATAGTTAAAGCATTTGAAAGGTAGTTTACCTTTGTATTTGCCTGATCCCTTGTTCAGTCTCTTCACAAATTTTGATTCGATTTCATCGGGCTCAGAATCCTCATTCTTAGATATTATTTTTGGGATTAACTGCGTAGTGTAAGTCATTAATCTATGACCCATATTCATGAGTATTAGTTGCAACTGACTAATAATTCTCATGATTTGAATAGTGCACTTAGCACTCATTGCATCAGGTGATGCTCACAGGGGTGAAGAAATGTGATTGAAACCAACGAAATGAATCGCATAGCATCAATCATCACTTCCGAGGCTTGCACTCAGTAACCAGGACTTCCCAGGTGGTCACCCATCCCAAGACGCCTCTGGCTCAAGTGCACTTAACTGTGGAGTTTTTCCCACAATAAAGCCCACTTAGCTTGCTACCCCATTTGCAAAACCTTAGCAAGTATTGTGCCTTATGAACTACTCAGTTAGAGATCCCTCAACTCTTATTATTTAAGCATATAGGGGCTTCTACAGTGCAAGATATTAAATATTATTTTTGGGATTAATTGCGTAGTGTAAGTCATTAATCTATGACCCATATTCATGAGTATTAGTCGCAACTGACTAATAATTCTCATGATTTGAATAGTCCACTTAGCACTCATTGCATCAGGTGATGCTCACAGGGGTGAAGAAATGTGATTGAAACCAACGAAATGAATTGCATAGCATCAATCATCACTTCCGAGGCTTGCACCCGGTAACCAAGACTTCCCAGGTGGTCACCCATCCCAAGACGCCTCTGGCTCAAGCGCGCTTAATTGTGGAGTTTTTCCCACAATCAAGACCACTTAGCTTGCTACCCCATTTGCAAAACCTTATCAAGTATTGTGCCTTATAAACTACTTAGTTAGAGCTCCCTTAACTCTTATTATTTAAGCATATAGGGGCTTCAACAGTGCAAGATATTAGATATTATTTTTGGGATTAACTGCGTAGTGTAAGTCATTAATCTATGACCCATATTCATGAGTATTAGTCGCAACTGAATAATAATTCTCATGATTTGAATAGTCCACTTAGCACTCATTGCATCAGGTGATGCTCACAGGGGTGAAGAAATGTGATTGAAACCAACGAAATGAATCGCATACTATCAATCATCACTTCTGAGGCTTCTCTGGAAGTGGGTTTATCTTTAATTATTTTCATTTTATATGCAGTGAGTGTTCCTAGAAGTTGATTAAACTGTAAGGTTTTTAGATAATTAAGTTCTTCTATAGTAGAGACCTTCGGGCTGAATCTATCTGGGAGAGATCTCAAGATTTTCTGAACTAAAGAAAGTTCCCCAATTGTTTCACCAAGTGCCTTCATTGCATTCACCATTTCTTCTATTCTCAGAAAGTATTTTCCAATAGTTTCATCTTCCTTCATCTTTTGTTGTTCAAACTGTATTCTGTAGGTTTGAAGCTTTACATCCTTTACCTTCTCATTACCCTCATAACTGTTAATGAGTTTGTCCCACATTTCTTTGGTAGTTCCTAGGTGCATAACTTTTACGAATTTTTCTTCTGTAAGCCCACTCAAGATAACATTCATAGCCTTAGCGTTGAAGCTAAATTATAGTTTGTCATCCTTATTAGCTAGCACAACTAGCTTTACATAACTAGCCTCTACCACATCCTAGACATCTGCGCCTAAAGCCATTATGTAGGTTCTCATTCTAACTTTCCAGAAGGCAAAGTTTGTGCCATTTAACAGAGGGGCCTTATTGGTTGAATTACCTTCATGGATTGACATGTTTAAGCTCTAGGATCTACCCTTAGATAAAGGGGGCCTTCTCTGATACCAATTGTTAGACAACTGAGAGGGGGGGGTGAATCAGTTGTTACCATGCTTAAACAATAATGGTTCTTTTAAACTCTTTGTTGAGATACTGAATGATGATCACAATAAAGAAGGGAAATACACAAAGGCACTTTCAGCATCATTCACATATATGAGAAACACAAAGACAGATATTTCCTGAGGAAACCCATGCAGGGTAAAAGCCTCTTTTTCTTTATATGATAAGTAATAGTTACATTCTTTACAATATCATACATATGAGCACCGACTCATAATGAGGCTACAACCTTAGTTTTTCAAGATGCAACTTGCTGAGAGCACCAACTCTCTGTTTTCTCTAGAACCCACTAGAAGGAAGCACCAACTCCGTGGTTTCTCTAGCACCAACTAGAAGGAAGCACCAACTCCCTGGTTTCTCTAGCATGAACTAGAAGGAAGCACCAACTCCCTGTGTTCAAGCACCCACTTGAACCCTTGAGGACACCAATCCTCCCTAGCTCCTCCTAACCACCCTGGTATTTAAATCTTTGCTACTGAAACTTATTACAGTGATATGATGTTCAAAAATGGCTTACCAAACTCATCACTGTTTTGCTGCATTTCGTTTCTCTTTCTGCCAAATTGCCTTTCTGCACACATCTCTTGCACTATCTTCTCTTCATCTTTTTATGCTCTATGCGCCATGTCCATTCACTTGCGCAGTTCCTCTTCTGTGCTATTCAGTTGCTGCACTCTGATCCTTTTTCACACATGAATCACCTTCACCAACAACAACCACAACAAACTCCAACAACAACCACACCCAATCTCTTCTCTGTACCATGTATTTATAGCTTTTGTGCACCTTGTGCATGCAATGTTCGCAATGCCTCTGCATGTTGACTCCGTGTCTTTATCCTCCACCTCTCGAGTTCTCTATCTGATCATCATCGTGACTCTTTAGCTTCTCTGGTTGTTTGCTCCGTGTGTCCAGCATCACTGTATGTTATATTGAGATTCCTTAGCCTCTCTTGCAGTTTGAGACTCTTTGTCTTCTCTGTGACAGTCGAACTGACCTTATCTATTTTAGTTACAAGCCTCAATGCTCATCAGTTGTCAATTGCCTCCATGAACATCTTCATTCCCCTTAGAGACTCTTCACTTCCTCTATCAGTCATCTCAAAGTGTCTTCGCATCCTCTAGTAGAAACCATCAATGGTTTCTAGTAGTTTCATTGTGTCGTGCAACAATAGCCCTCAGATCTCCTTCAGGTTAATCTACGTCGTTGGATGAACTTTATTAATTTTTCCTTTAAATCAGGTTTCGGTATTTCGGCATTCCTGTTGCATTGTGTTATTGCCTCTCCAAGTCGCGATCCCCGAAACTCCGATATGGAGTTACATCAACGGTCTAGATCCAAGCTAGATTTAATGGCTGTGATTGAATCTCCATATCGCATGTCGCGATTTCGGCATTCTTGTTGCCTTGTTTTCTATTCCTCTTGATGTCACGATCCATGAAACTCCAATATGGAGTTATGTCAACGGTCCATATATGACCTCTATTCAACGGCTGCGATTAAATCGTGAATTCGCATATCGCGAAATCAGGATTCCTGATGTATTGTTTCTTTGACATTTCCAACACGCGATCCTCGAAACTCCGACGTGGTGTCCATCTGCTGACATCACATGTGGATTGACATGTGTTGAATACTGCCACATATCACTCTAATTCGTGACTTACATGTGCCTGAAATGTGGAATCAGTATGACACTTGTCATTACCTGATTGTGCCACGTGTTCCTAGATGACGTGGTCTACTGACGTGAGTCGGGTCGATGGTATTGATCACATATTGATCTGACGGTGCAGGTTCAGTCGGGATTTCACACATCACGATTTTAGGATTCTTGATGTCAATATTCTTTGACATCTCCAACTCTCGATCCTTGAAACTCCGAAAGGGAGTTGGATCAACGGTCCACATAATCCCCTGAGATGGATGGTCCTCCTGCTTCCGATATTTGTGATCCCTCCGGCTGAGCTCGTGGTTCACGTGACCTCCCCTTATATGACTGTAGCCAAACCTACTCATCAGGGTTTTGGACTTTCTAATGTCGAAACATGTATGTCCTCAAGATTCACGATCCCTCGAATCCCGACGCGCTCTTTACGCACTAGCTCTCCTGGCTAGGCTCCTGGCCCATATGACCGTTATCCCCGTGACCGTAGTCTTAACACTCGTCAGGGTTTCGAGCTTTTCAATGCTGCAATACATTGTCTCACAGGATTCCCAATATGTGAAACCCCGATGAGTCAACCCTCCTTTAGGTATTTCACCTTGGCTTTTCCCGATGGTAAACCTCGTGTTGCTCCTGTCCGATCTGACGGCGGATGGGATTTCTGAATGAGATCCAACGACTCTCGATCTCTCCCTTCTGTGCTTTGCACACTTTCCTCCCAACCTTGGGAGAATTACTAGTTCTCAATGGTTTCGACCTTTGTCTTCCTTCTCCTCTGCGAACTCCTATATCTTGAGCTTTGTTGCGCGCATTCTCCTCGACGTTGTTCCTCCTGAGCTTTCACCTCTGAATCCCCAAGGGATTCTTGGACTTCTGCGCCTCTGCAGAGTCTTCACATGCACACTCAGTGTTGTCTCTCCTGAGCTTCTCACACGCTTATATCCCTAAGGGATTTTATCCTTATTATTCTGCCATCTTCACTATTGTACTTGCCATCAATGACAAGCATACGCTACTTGTTAAACATTTTCCAACAGATGCATCACTGGTTGGTAGCCGCCAAAGTATTTGCACGAAACTATCCATCATCTCATTCCTATGTTGCATGAGGGATTCCTCAATCAACAGTTTGAAAGGATCTCTTTTCCTATCATCTTTATTTTCTCCTACCATGATAGGTCGCTTGGCGTGCAAGAGCTTCTGTCCTCAAGAGAAACAAGTTTTAGACCCAACTCTTTGTACTCCGACCTCGTTGGGGACATGCATTAAGACGACAAGGAGAAGACAGCTCTGATACCACTGATCCATATTTTATGAGAAGAACGAAATGAATACAGATTATTAACAGGTGCTTAACACAAAATAACAAAGATACAATAAAACTAGTTTTCTATTCAATAACGAAGTAAGCTGAAACTGTAAAATGCAGCGAAAACAAGCTTGTTGGAATGGTGGCGGCTTATCTCTGAGAAGAGATGTGACAGTTGCGCACATTTGTAAGAAGAATATTACAATGAGGCTCTGAAGGCCTTTTTACAATAAACAAGAATTCCCAAAACCCTATACATCCAAAAACCTAACCCTAGGAGATAAAGCGCTAAAAGTCATGTGGGCCCCGTTTGGGTAACTTAGTACATCAACTTCCTAGAGTCGTAACTTTTGCATACGATCTTCGTTTTAGGCGTGTGATAGCCCATTGGAAAGGTATCATCGAGGAGATTAATTTTTGGGGCTAAATAATGCCTTTGGATATCATTGAGGATCTTGATCCATAAAAACCTTCATTTAGTCCCTCAAAATGGTCCTGAAAGTTAAAATTGCTAACAATAGTAAATTGCCAAAATTGTCAGAAAACTATTTTGAGCCAGATGGAAAAGGTGGGTTGCCACCGATATCCATCTGTATCAATCCTCTCTCCTTAGGAAGAAATGGTCTCCATTCCTTTGAGTTCCCCTATTATATGAGGAAATTTCTGCTGAATTTGGCCCCGGGTGAGCCACTTGCCTTGGTGTAGGAGCTGCCCTCCCTTGACGACTCGATAAAGTTGGATCCTTTGTTTTTAAGTGCCCTTGATATGTGTGTCCACAATATTCTCATTGGATGCCTATTTTATGCAGTCGGGGTTGAGATCTGTTGGTGTCAGTTGTTCTTCTACTTCTGAGGTGTCCAATAATGGTGGGAAATAAGGGCAAAGGAGATCCACATTGAACACTAGGTGCAAGCGAATGAAAGGAGGAATGTTGAGCTCAAAATAATTATCCCCCATGGCCTTCGTGATAGTGTACAACACATAACAGAGTGGGCAAAGCTTCTGATGGGTTTCTGTAAAGTGTTCTTTCTGCAAGTGCAACCAAACATTGTCGCCCAACTGGAACTTATGTGGCACCCGATGTTGATCATAGCACTGTTTGTACTTTTCATTCGACTTCTCTAGGATATCCTAAACCTGTTAGTGGATGTGATGGATCTGCTCAATGAACTGAGTTTCTTTATCAGCTTTAGTTGGAGTAGGATATGATTCATTCAAGGTGACCGCGAGCGGAAGTGAAACATGTATGGGACCCAATGGTTGGAATCCCAACCCCACCTGAACGGTTTCTTTGAATTATACATCCGAAGGATATACACAATCATTCAATTTACAACCTCGGTTTGGCCATCTATCTGGAGGTGGAAGGCCATGGATTTGGTGAGCTTGGTGTCCAGCAGTGACTAGAGGCTCGACGGGAATGTGATGAGAAATATACTATCCCGATATGAGACAATGGTTTGTGGGATTCCAAAATGTACCCAGACTCATTCAAAGAAGAGCTTGGCAATGGCCTTTGTTATGATTCTCTTCTTTCTGGCAACCAAAATCGCCATCTTAGAAAAGCGATCAAAAACCACAAAAACACATTCATTTCCCCGCTTGGTGGATGGGAGGCTCGACATGTAATCCATTGAGATGGATTAACATGGCCTGTCAGGAGTAGAAAGAGGGGTGTATAGGCCCTATTTCTTAGTGGTCGGTTTAGCAATCGCACAGGCAGTGCAGGACCTGATATAGTTGCTAACCTCCTGTCAAATTTTCGGCCAGTATAAATGTTTTTGTAGCATTGCCACTGTCTTTTTGATGTCGAAGTGTCTTGCCACACGAATGTAGTGGGATTCCTAGATCATCTTCACTTGCTCACTTGATGGAACATAGATATGGCCTAGACGACACAATAACCCATCCTGAAGATGGAAATTATCAACAACTGCGTTTGCACCCAACATTTGGTAGGTGGTGGCAAAGTCAGGGTCTGTCTCATAGAGTTGGGGCCATCCAGATGTCTCATGGCCACATGATTCTAGCACCGTGGTGAGTGCTGTGACTGGCGGTCCGCTGAGCCAATCAATGACGCGATTGGTGCTTCTTGTTTTATACTTGCTGTTGAGGTGGAATTGTTGAAAGTATGTGGATCACTTTTGATGGCGGTCATTCTTTAATTTTTCTTGTGTTTGCATGAAATATAGTGTCTTATGATCAATGTGGATGACTGTCTCCTTCCTAAGAATGTAATGTCTCCATTGGTGGTAGGCTTTCACAATGGAGTACATTTCTTTGTCATAAGTAGGGTACTTACAAATAGTATCTGATAGTGTCTCACTATGATAGGCCACAGGGTGGCCGTACTAAGTGAGAATTACACCCACAACATAGTCTAAAGCATTTGTCTCAATCTCAAAGGGATGTTGCAGGTATGGTAGTGAAAGTACTGGGGTTGAGCACAAGAACTGCTTCAAATCATGAAACACTTGTTTTTGGGACCGACCCCATGCAAATTTTGCCTTACCACCACCCCTTTTTATTTGGATGAGAGCCCATACAATATGGGATAATCCCAACACGAACCTGCGGTAGAAATTGGCAAGGCCCAAGAAGCTCCGAAGATCAGTGAGTGTTGTTTGGGCTGGCCAGTCACGGATGACTTGGATCTTGGATGGATCCACATGTACACCATGTTGATCAATGATGTGGCCCAGGTAATAGACCATGTCCATGTTGAAGGAGCATTTTTCCAAGTTAGCGTATAGCTTGTGTTGTCACAGGTTGTATAGAATCTGCTGAATATGCTGCAAGTGTTGGGCCAAAGTCTTGCTGTAAATTAGAATTCCATCCAGATATACCACTACAAAAGTATTGGTGAAGAGTCTTAGGATATCATCCATCATCCTCATGAAAGTTGCTGGAGCATTTGTCAAACCAAAGGGCATGACGAACCATTCAAAAAGGCCTTCCTTTGAATTGAAGGAGGTCTTCCATACATCTGTTTGTTCTATCGAGACCTGGTGGTAGCCAAACTTTAGATCAATCTTACTAAAGTATTTGGCCCCTGTGATTTGATCAAGGAGGTCGTCGATTCGGGGAATCAGGTACTGGTTTATGAATGTGATTTTTTTCAGAGCCTGGTAATCAATACAGAGTCACCATTTTCCATATTTGTTTTGTACCAACACGATTGGGCTCCCACAGGGTGATGAGATGGGGAAGATGTGCCCCTTGTGGAGAAGTTCTTGGATCTATAGCTTAATATCTTCATTCTCTAACAAAGAGAGACGATAGACTGGCCCATTGGGAAGTGGTGTGTCGGGGGCTAGATCAATGGGATGCTTGACCTGGCAGTGTAGAGGTACCTCTGTAGGTGAGGAGAAGATATTCAAGTATTCTTCCATGAACTTATCTACTTGCTTCTGCTGTGTGGATAGGTTGGCCGCAGAGAGCCTGGATGTGGCTGTGATATTTCGCTTATTTTGAGAGTGAATCACAAAGAAGACAAACTTCCTCGTCTGAGAGATGACCTTCCTGCATTTCTTAGCAGAGATCAAGGCAGTAACAGTAGGTGGGATTGCCTCAGGTATCTTGTACAATTTCTTGTTCAAAGTAATAATAACACTATGAGGCCTAGACTCATATACAACATGACATTTCCATAAATAAGGTTGGCCCAAAATAACATCACAAACTTCGAGAGGATCAACATCACACAATACCTCATCTTTGAAGGGCTTGATGTCGTACGATAGTTGACACTGTTGGCTGACGCAGAGATCGCTTCCTTGGCACAGTAATCAAATGTTGTAGGGTTGTGGGTGTGGCATTGTTGGAAGGGCTAACTGCTTGACAACCTCTACTAAGATGATGTTCTTATGGATACTCCTATCAAAAATGAAGTGCAACGGGGTGCCTTTTACCCACATCTGTGAATGGAAGAGGCGCTCTCCTTCTTCTATCTCATCCAGTTCACCAAACTACAGCTTGGTGGTAGAAACGGTGGCATTGGGTTCTGCATCAATGATTTGTCTTCCATTTTCTGGTTCTGGATCAGAGTCAGAATCTGCATTTGATTCAGAGTCTTTCACTTCAGCCACCAGCCACTATTTTGAGCGGCAGTCAGCAATGTTATGCCAAGGGATCTTATGGAAGTCACACCACTTCCCGATATCTTTCTTTGTCTTTTCAGTGTCCTTTTTTTCTTGCAACTTGGACTGGTAGTCTTGATATTATCCATCTTTGCTCTGTCCTTTGTTCTATGGGTTGGAGCTGCCCTTTCCTGACTTTTGTTGTGAGGGGTTCCCAGGCCCAAATTGTCGCATCTTTTGTTTGAGCTTTTGCTCGATTTTGACAACATATTGGTAGGCCGCACCCAAGGATGAGATGTCCAGAAATTTCATTTCGGTCTAGATGTATCTATGAAAAGAACCACGATACTTGAGAACCATATGTCACTCTAAATCTTTGATACCTAGCTTGGTGCACAAGGTATGGAAGATATTT
Source organism: Picea glauca (assembly GCA_000966675.3). Taxonomy (NCBI): domain Eukaryota; kingdom Viridiplantae; phylum Streptophyta; class Pinopsida; order Pinales; family Pinaceae; genus Picea; species Picea glauca. The sequence continues at coordinate 16,657 of JZKD02S2364779.1, forward strand.
GTGAAATCTAGCACTGCTTGGTCTCTTTCTTGCCGCACTGTGGTCCATTTGGTATACAGGTTGTTATAACTTCTAACATGGAAGTATTGTTCCTTAATAGTATCCCTGAAGGATTCCCAGGTGGTTGTGACTGAAAATAATGAGGTTTCCTCTGTTTCCTTTTGCTCACAGAAGGTTTCCCACCAATCTTTGACATGGGGAATGGCTTTGAGGAGCCCAAAAGTAATGTTTTCTCTATTCAAGAAGTTATGGATAGAAAAACACCCTTCTAGTAGATTCAACCACTTGTCTACAACATCTGCATCTATAAGACCTTCAAATATAGGAATATTGAAGTTTATTTGTAACTTGAAGGGGGCGACGCCTCCGTTCAAAGAAGATGTGTCGCCTGTTGGTAGCTATTGAAGGATTTGCCCGAAAATATCCATCATCTTGTTCCTCTATTGCGTGAGGGGTTCCTCAATCAATAGTTTGAAAGGATCTCCTGTCAGGTCATATTTCTTTTCTCCTACCATGAGATTTCATTTCAGCATGTGAGAGATTCTGTCCTCAATAGAAACAAGCTCGAGACCCAACTCTTTGTACTCCGACCTCGTTGGGGACATGCATTATGACGACAAGGAGCAGACCACTCAAATACCACCAATCCATATTTTATGATAAGACTGAAATGAATATATATTATTGATAGGTTCTTAACACAAAATAACAAAGATACAGTAAAACTAGTTTTCTATTCAATAACGAAATAAGTTGAAACTGTAAAATGCAGCGGAAACAAGCTTAATGGAATGGTGGCAGCTTATCTATGAGAAGAGATGTGACGATTGTGTGAATTCGCAAGAAGAAGATCACAATGAGGCTCTGAAGGAATTTTTACAATAAAAAGGAATACCTAAAACCCTAGACATCCAAAAACCTAACCCTAGGAGATGAAGCACCAAAAGTCATGTGGGCCCCGTTTGGGTAACTTAGTACATCAACTTCCCGGGGTCGTAACTTTTGCATACAATCTCTGTTTTAGGCATGTGATAGCCCGTTGGAAAGGTATCATCGAGGAGATTCATTTTTGGGGATAAATATTTTTTTAGTTATAATTGAGGAGATCGATCCTGAAAAGTGTTCATTTAGGCCCTCAAAATGGCCCCAGAAGTTAAAACTGCTAAAAATAGTAAATTGCCAAAATTGTCAGAAAACTGTTTTGAGCCAGTTGGAAAAAGTGGGTGGCCACCGATATTCATATGGATCAAAATTTTTGGCATTCATTCTTAAGGTGTCCGTCTGTCCTACAGGTAGTGCACCAAATGACTTCTCGTTTTCCCTTGCTCTTATTCTGGTTCAGCTAAAATGTTCAGTTCTTTAGGTCCTCCTTCAGTTCTTTGATAGTTGGGTCCATCTATTGATACTGATTCTCTTCCAATTGCAAGGATGTATGTAGAGCCTCTGCTTGCGTATGAAACTTCTATTGTTGTAGTGGATATTTTAAGTGTTGGAGTAATGAGTTGACAAACAAGTGTCGATGCTCCATATCGGTCATAAGGTATTTTACCTTTCCTTTTAACCGCTTGAATCTTTGATCAATATCCTATACTAATTCTCTTGGTTTATGTCTTATTTCAATCATCTCATTCATGTATTGGTCCTCTGAGCTCATCTTCTAAAACTCATTTATCAATAGTTTCTTAATTTCATCTAGTGTCCTTGTCATTCCGAGAACACTGTTCCTGTCTAGACTCATGTACCGGTCTAGTGCTCAGTCTCTTAGGGAAATTACTAGCTGCACGAGTTTGGTATCTTCATCATTGATCTTCTTCACTTCCTAGATCTTTGCACAAACGGACAGATCCTTCTTAGGGTATTATGCTACTTCTCCTCGAAACTCTAGTAATTTGATAGTAGGACCATGTCCTACCATTCAAAATACTGAGTTACTCCCTCCTCCGCATGGTGTAGATACTTGACTAGGGTTCCTGAAATGGCTCCTCCAATTGTTTCTCCTTGTGTAGATGTACTTCCTACTGTTGAAATTCCTCTAAAATTTAGCTGTTTGAATGGTGGTGTTCTCTTTGGTGTATTGGTCGCACATGGGTTTATGGGTTCCACACTGACATTAATCTAAAAGGAATTGCTACCTTCTCCTCTTATTCTTTGGCATCTTGTTGTCCTCTCATACATGGTGCGTGGGATTTCCTCAATCTTCTCCATAGCCCAAAGATCCTCTACCTCTTCCTCATCACTTGGAAATCCCTCCCTCTCAGCTACGAATCTCTTCTTCGTATTCACCTTATATTGGTAGGGTGCTCTTCTATGCATCGTTTCTAATGACACCAATATCCACTGAAGATGGTCATCATCCATCAAGATCATGTCCAAGGGTTCCTCCTATTTCTTCTATTTATCCTGCCCTCCTTCCATTCCTCCTCTCTCGGTCAGTGCTTTGCCCCTTCCCCCATACACGTAGGGAAGTCCAGTTGTCTAATTCCATTGTCATTACACCTTTGTTATATAGAAATATCTTGATAGAAGTATACAATGATCAAATGTACCTTCCTCTACGTCCTCATAGGAACTCTTACTTAGCTACACCATATGAATTTGCTTTGTCTACCACAAATTATGTAATAAATCTTGCCACAATACTGTCAATTCAAAAGTCGTCTGCACTGGTGAATTTGTTGTTCACATGCTACAACTGTTGGATCTGTACTGGAGTCCAATCTAGCTGTCGAATCCAGTTCATTGTGTGGTTATTATTTAACCTTAATATCCACTACTATAGTAGATGCAGAAAATCATAGAAAAATATTTCATGTAAATCCATAAATACGTATTTATCCAAGTATTTATGCGGTGTGATCTTGGGGTTTCTATTGTCTTTTTGTGAAAAATCCATCTCTTTAGTTCTCAACCAGCCCTTGATTTCTTCTCTTGTGGGGTTACAAGGTCTCAACATTCCCTTCTAATAGCTCATTTCCCTTCTATTCCACTCCTTCAATTCTTATTCGTTCTATCTCATCTACTCAGTCCTCTCTTGTTCCTCTTAACATGACAATATAACCATATTTTGGTTTACTATTTCCCTTCATGGGATGTCTGAGTTATTGACCCAGGGTTCATGTCATTCAGGGTTCCAACAAAGCCTCTAAAAATATGTTCCCTCTTGCTAATCGAGAAGGCAACACTACACCCAGAAGGCACTGCGTAGTCTCACCCAAGATAACTTTAAATGGGTGGCTGTAAGACTCAGGCGTTTACAGCCTATGACAGAGTAGGGGATAGGGGATTCTTGATTAAGGCTAGGTACTGTGAGCTGTAAGGTAAACTACTCATCCCTTGAATTCACATACATATATCTCGTAGTTTAATTCCAACAGAGTATAAATAGATTCATAACAATGTGCTAACTATTCATCGAACCTAACCATTAATTGTTGAAAGAAAGATGAGACATGCATACATTTTACATATTACATGAGTATTACCATGGTTCACCCCCTCCTAGGCTACATCCACAAAGATTTGGCTCTTGGCTCTTTTATTATGGCAGTGTTGCATTCCTTGTGCCATGCGCTTACAATTCCCCACAAAATTGGGTAAGATCTATATGAGGCAAACTAGATCACACCAGGCTCTACAACCTATGGTATAATCCTCATATCTACCTACCCTCATATATTCTTTGCTCAATAGCTTACAAAATTGGTTCATACAACTAAAACCATTAAAGGACTACTAACAACTACTAGTAACCAAAAACAATCAACAACAACAACCCTATATGATACTTTTGTATCTATATTTATACATTTCGGGCTCTTCATCCTTTTTCAGAATATTACCAAAACCCTAACCCTTCTTACATTAGGTCTTTCTCCCATACGCATGTTTTTCTTCCTCCAGCTTTCGCTTTCCTTAGTGCATGCTTTCTTTCATGAATGCGTGTTGTTCTATTGCCAGTTGTTACTTCAGTTTTCTGCACGCTTTCTTTCCCACAATCGTTCTTATTTCCTCTTCAGCCTGGTGCCAATAGGATACTTCTGATGGGTGAGAGGTTGCTAGTATTTATTATGTAATATTTGTTGTACTCTCAGTCTCTTCTTCCTCTATCCTTTGTTCTGGTTCTATCTCGGTTGCTTCCAAAAGCGTATGCAATGAATCCATCTTCCCCTACACATGCATGCGTATCTCCTATTCTTTTTGTGCCACACACTAAAATTATTTTTCCATCAATTCCTTATAAGTATACTATATTACCTTGGAATCCCTAAGTGGATTGACTAATATTTGACACTTGCACTTGTAATGGAGCATATACTTCTAAGGGGACCTCCAAAATGTTGCTATAAACCTTCTGGATTGTTTGTTGTGTCATTTTTTCTTTCTGTTTAGCCTTGTCCCTCTCCATCATAACTTTGTTGTATTCTATCTACAATGTTGCCTTATCATTTTTCACTTTGGTAAACTCCATCGCCATCAACTTTGCATGAAAAATTATCGCTTGTGTAAAACATGTTTGCAAAACCTTTAATACATTCATTGGAAAATATGACAAGACTAATTTAATGTGACTTACTGCTTGTGTTGTCTCCTACATCTCTGTTGAGGAGAAATATATACCCTCTAGTGATATATTTATCATTCGACACTCTTTTGATACTTTTGATGGGCGACAGATTGTTGGTATTGCTTATGTAATATTTGTTGTACTTTTAGTCTCTTCTTCCTCTGTCCTTTTCTCTGGTGCTATCTCAGTTTCTTCCAAAAGTGTACACAAAGAAGCCATCTTCCCCTACACATGCATGTGTATCTCCTCTTCTTTTTATTCCATATGCTAAAACACTTTGTCCATCAATTCCTTTTCTTGATCTCCTACTTACTCTAGGTCGTATTCTGTCAAGGCCCGGGTGGCCACTTCCTTGAATTCTTTCCTCCCCTTGTGTTGAGGTATTGATTTCCCTTTATCATGTTCTTTCCTCATCTCTCTAGGTAGAAATACCATTTTCCATGTGTCTCTTGCGCCATTTCCTTTCCCTTCCTATTCTTCTTCTTCCTCTTCTAGATCATTCTCTCGTGGTTATCTTTTTGGCTGTTGTGTCTTTGGTAGTGCGGTTTTCCATTTTTCCTCCCAGTCTTCTATAATATGTCGCACTTCATCTCTTGTCAACTTGTATCTCACCGTCAGCTATTTCTTCTATGGGTCCTTCTTAGCTTGGATATACGTGTGGTGTCTTCCCGCTTTGAAACACGCAATCTCCTTGTATGCTTTCACTACCTACGGTAGTATGTGTGGTGTATCCTAAATTCTCTCCCAAATGATCTCCTTGTGAACATAGAAGATGATGTTATTATCCAACTATATTTCCTTATGTGCAATATGCCACAAGTTCACATACCTTGTTGATAAACATGGTTTCTTCACAACTCCCATAATTTCAGTGTCTTCCATATCCTTCAAAGCCACTAATGCAATCAATATCAATAGTCATGCATAATTGAATTTTTCTCCTTTATCTTGTGCCTCCCTGCAATCCATCAAGACCGATTTACCAGGAAAGTCACCTACTTCATTTTTACTCCTACGAAATATTTCTCAGTGGTTTATATTACACCTACTAGTACTTGATCTTTGTGACATTTTCCCAACAACTTACATACCAACACCGATGTCGCAAACCTTACAGTCTCAACATTAATACTTGCAATGTCCAAACTGTGCACTCCTCTATGTGTGTCATACTTATCCTTCATCTTCTCCACCACAAATTTCTCTTTAGACTTGTCCGTGAATAATGGAATTGGGTCTTCCTCTGCTGATGGTAACTCGATGATTCGTGCAATGAGTTGAGTGTCTATCGACACCAACCTATCCAACCATAAAAATCCTTGATG
>JZKD02S2364779.1:43283-58622 GCA_000966675.3 Picea glauca
ATATCTCATTATCTTTTCCACAAACTTTGGCTTGTGAAAGTAAAGTGTCATGCCTTAAAATCATGATGTGTTTTGTACTCATAAAGTAAGTATATCTCATAATCTTGTCTACAAATGCATTAGATAAAGTTGATGCATGAAATCAAATTCTAGTTACTTTATTTTATAATCTTGTTTGTAATAACTTTAATTAATTATCATGATTAAATATTTGTTTAATTAATATTAATTTAATTAATATTAATTAAATTAATTAATTAATTAATTATCATGATTAAATATTTGTTTAATTAATATTAGTTTAATAAATTATTAATTTTTATTATGAAGAGTTAGTTAATAATACAATTGTATTGGTTGTTGGACCCATTTATGGAGGGGGGACAAGGTGGTTGAGACTTAATGGGGGTAAGGCTTTGAATAATGAGGAAAGGAGGATAAGGCAAGGGGGAACACTCGGGAAGGGGGTCTTCTTTTGTTTGGGGGTAATATTGTTTTTGGAGATTGGAGGAAGGAGAAGGAAGGAGGAGTGCACAATGTGTATTTGTTTATGTGCTTACACACTTGAGGACTTTCAAGGGGGCACCTGTTGCTCGTAATTTTGGGCTTGGGGGGCATGAAACCGTAAGGAATCCTGGAGCTAGGGAGTCGAATAGGTTGTTTCTAGCTGGCTGGGAGGTTAGTCAGTTTTGGGTAGAGCTTCATCTTGGGGGCAGAGTTTCAGAACAACATCATTTTGAGGTATTTATCATCATTTTTATGTTGTGTTAATTATTATTATATTGTTCATTTTTTTTTATGATGAATATGTTATTCATTATCATGCTGCTAAATTTTAAATTGTGTTGAAGAGTGAGTTGCTATATGCTGAATAATGAAGTGTAAAGAGTTTAGGATAACATTTCTATATTTAAATTATGTTTTATAAGGCTCTGTTTGGAGAGACCTTACATTGTCTACAAACTCATTAGATAAAGTTGATGCATGAAATCAAATTCTAGGTAGGTCTACTAAAGAATTAGGGAGTGTAATGCCATAGGAGTTCAATATTAAATATTTTATGCAACCCAAGGCATGGTGGTAGATCAATCTTGAAATATTATAAGCACACTCCTCCATGATGGTGTATGGATGGAATCATAGTGCCTTCAACTTACAAAGTGGACCATTAAACCTTTCATGATGGATGGTAAGCCAACCCTTGTCACTAACTCAAAAGTTATGTATGCATAGTGATCCAGGGGATCAAATTTTGCTCAAAATTCAAAGTTCTCAGAATCACTTCAAATCGAATGGAAGTGTAGGCCTCGTCATCACGAACCCAATGCAACTTGTTTGGGTTCAAACGGATATTGGATGAGAGAGGTATTGTGTTCTGTTCAAATCAACAAATAGGCAAAAAAAAAATTGTTGACTGTACAGTCCATACAGATGCTGATGTGGTAGGATCGTACGACACGTGGCAAGGCTGAGTTGGTAGGGAAGTACAACACGTGGCAGGTGTTCGTTGGCCGTTGGATGACAAACCGTTTCTTGATATGTGGCATTGGTGGCGAATAGAATGATGACACGTGGCCCAATCAATGGTCGCCATGTGTCACCTTGGCTATGGTCTAAAACATATGTAGTTGGCAGGACTTGGCCCTATGACCTCCGGGCAGGGGAAGAGCCTTGGGAAGGGATGCCCAACTAGCGTGCCACCATGTGTTTCTTATTATATATATGTGAAAGAATTTATTTGAATTGATATACTTTTGATATGGGGGCGGTTCGGGGCGGGGCTTAGCCCAAGCCCCCGGTCATATACGTTGCAATGTAACCACTGACGCGATGCACATTCCAAACCATTTACCATATGTTTTAAAATGTATCCCTTTTTGTATGAGCGCGCGGTCATATGACCCACATGACCACGGTCCTAGGTGGTTAGGGGCTAGGCGCGTAACCGTCCTACAGTTCGCACCATTGTGCGGTTGCACCTGGTGTTAGATTTTCACACAAATATGTGCGTTGGGGCTAGGTTGAGGAGACAGAGGTGCATTTTGGTGATCCAAAGACAACAAGTTTGAAGGGGAACTTCCAGGAAGACTATCTTCTTCAATTTTTGGCCAAACAAGGTGCCAAAAAAGCCTAGCTAGAGGTTTTTGGACGTTCTGAAGCCATTGGAGCCATCTATTTAGCATTTTGAGCATTGTAAAGAAAATATTTGAGAACTTTGAGAAAATAATACAAAATATACATTGGAAGCTAGACCAGGAGATGTAGCCCAAGAGAGGGGTGGACTCCTTTATCATTTGTTGTGTTATGTGTTTTCTGTTCACTGTTATTTGTTGTTGTTTATATGCATCCTAAATGTGTTATTTCTATAAAAGTTGTGTTTGCAAAATTGATCCATTTTCATAAGAAGACTTGAATTAAAACTTGCAAATATTTTCAAGAATACAAGTCTTCATCATTTTCAGATCACATAGTAATGATTATCGTGGCATTGTCTATACTTCTTTATGGTTGACCATATAATGTGTTGAACATGTCACTGAACATTCTATATTTATTCAATGAAATGCATTGTTTTTTTCCAAGTTTTTTTGCAAAGTAATAAGTTACTATAACTAGAGGGACTAGATAGGTGATTCCCATTATAATGGCTAGTTTAAATCCAAAGAAATCTTCAAAAAGGATAAGTTGTGTCATGATATTCTAACTGAGTTTATATTTATACTATATGAAAACCAAATTTTCATTCCTTGTGAATAAACTCACACCATTATTATACATGTGAAGAAAATGCACAAGAACACAATTCACAATCTGTATTGGACCATTTATTTTAAGATGAAAATTTGTAAACATATCAAGATTTAGGTCAAGTATCCCCAAAGGGTCTTCTATAAGTTTGGAGATGAAATAAGGATCTTTGCTGATCACAATTGACGCATGAATCCCAAATTGACATAGATGTATGAAATAAACATTTCTTTGTGTATTGAATCCTACATTGAATCAATCTTATTAAAGGGTTAAGGGATGCAATTTTTAAGAATTAAACAACCATGACAATAAATTCATCATCGTTGTGGCATGTGGTTTAAATGTCTGTCAAAAAAAATCCACTAAGACAATTTGAGGAGAATGAAAGGATGAGAAAATTTATGTACAACCCCTACATCATATAAGAAGAAAAACAACTTTATATATATCTCCATGGCAATGAATAGGTGTTGTGAAGAAAATATTTTGATAGGAATTCTAGTGTCTTGCATAGATCAAAATCCTTTCGGAAACAAAAAAAAACATAAAATCATATTATTGTATGATACCGTCTAGCAACATCCCTCTCCAAACAACAAAAGCACAAAATCAAGTGGTATTGGAGATGGTTTGATGCAAAATCTAGGTTCACATTTTAAAGAGGAAAGCAAGGAAAAGTCTTCATAGATTAGATGGATACCTTGTGACATAATGATTGCACGATACATTTAGATTCGATCTTTATACAATGATAATTCATAGGTGATGGATGTGAGAAACAAGTTGGCGATATTATTCCTTGGTTCCATGGAGGGTTCAATAATTAGGTAATATTATACTATGTGAATTGATACTCACGGGTTTAAAATTTTAAAACAAAAATAATATGTTGTGTAATATATAGGAGTAAAGGGATATTTTTAAGATATTAAAAAATAGTCGATATTAAGGGGATTTAGAATTAGGTGGGTGGGGGAGGTATAAGGGTTTTCAATTAGGTATTGATTAGGAGTAGAGGGGGTTTGAAATAGGTGGATACGGGTTTTGAATTAGCTATTGATTAGGTGTAGGGAGGTTTGAAATAGGTGGATTCATATAAGACTAGTCTAGACGCTTCAATATCTATAATGATGTATTCATTCTTCTTAGATGCTTCATTTTTTGATGCTTAGAATCCTCTATGCAATAGAGGAATCTATCACATATGCAACAATTTAAATAATGTTTCTTAGACACTACATGGATCAACATATCTCGTAACTCTCCATATCATAATGTTGTGTGCATTTTCCCATCAATTTGGTACTGATGAAAAGTGAGGATTTGACCATGACATAGAAAGACACATGGTGGAAGGAAATTTTTTGTAGTGGGTGTTTGTCACAATGGTCAGCAAAAACCACCCTTTAACTTAATGGTTATGGATTGAGAGATATATTAGTGGTTAAAGAATCTGAAGGTAAAGCCCTGGATATTCTCACATTCATTAGTGATCCAGGTGGATATCGGTGGCCACCCACCTTTTCCAACTAGCTCAAAACAATTTTCTGACAAATTTGACAATTTACTATTTTTAGCAGTTTTTAACTTCCGGGGCCATTTTGAGGGCCCAAATGAAGGTTTTTCGAGATCAATGTTCTCAATGATAGGCAAAGGCATGATTGAGCCCCCAAAATTAATCGCCTCAATGATACCTTTCGAACAAGCTATCATACGCCTAAAATAGAGATCGTATGCAAAAGTTACGACCTCGGGAAGTTAATGTACTAACTTACCCAAACAAGGCCCACATGACTTTTGGCGCTTCATCTCCTAGGGTTAGGTTTTTGGATGTTTATGGTTTTTGGAATTTCCATTTATTGTAAAAAATCCCTTCAGAGCTTCATGGTAACCATCTTCTTGTGAATGCCAGTATCCGTCACATCTCTTCTGAGAGATAAGATGCCACCATTCTAGTGAGTCTTTCACTATGTATTTTATAGTCTCTATACATTTCTTTCATTAATAGAAATCTTGTATTACTATATATCTGTGTTTATGGTTGCATCTCTGATTCATTTATGTTATATTATTGAATATCTGTGATATCTCTGTGCATTTCTTTATTATATCTCCACTCTCATTTCGTACCGAACATAATCTGGATCAGTGGTCTCAAAGCAGGTTATTCTTGATCATTTTTTCAGTGCATGTCCCCGATGAGGTTCGAATATCGCAAGTTGGGTATCGAGCTTGTCTCTCTTGAGGACAATCGCTCTCGCACACCCAAGAAACCCTCAATGGAGGAAGAAAGGAAAAATGACAGAGCAAATGATTCTATCAGTCTATTGCTTGAGCAAGCTCTCATGCAACAGAGGGACGAAATGATGGAGAATTTTTCCACATCCTTCAACGCCTTCCGATAGCAACATGCGCATCTTCATCAAGCGAACACTTTGGAGGCACCTTGCCTTTCAAGGTACAAGTTAACTTTGATATTCCTCTATTTGAAGGACAAATAGATGCAAAAGCCCTAGACAAATGGTTAAATCTGCTAGAAGGTTATTGCTCTGTTCACAAATTTTTTGACAAAGAAAAGATCACCTTCACACTCCTTAAAGATCTCCCCCATGTCAAACATTGGTGGGAAAATTATTGGGAGCAAATTTCCACAGAGGAGTCTGAAATATATGGGGCCGATCCCACTTGGGATTTTTTTGTGGATGTGGTAAAGGAACAATATTACCCTATTGGCAACTATGAGGACCAATACATGAGATGGACCACACTATGGCAAGAGAGGAGCCAAGCAGTTCCAGAGTTCACCAATACCTTCCATACCTTGCGCACCATGCTGGGTATCAAAGACTCTAAAGGACATTTGGTTCTGAAATACCGTGCGGCTTTGCACAGATACATCCAAAATGAAATGGATCTTATGGACATCTCATCACTCAGTGCTACCTATCGATATGTTGTTAAAATAGAGCAGAAATTGAAGCACCAAAACAAATGAGAGTTCGGGTCTGCAAATCTGCAACAACCAAAGTATGACAAAGACAACCCTAACAAACAATCTCCCGAAAACCAGTCCAAGACACACGAAAAGAAGGGTCATAGGAAGACAAAGAAGGACACCAGAAAATGGTGCGATTTCCATAAAATCCCCTGGAACAACAACGATGAATGTCACTCAAAATAGTCATTGGTGGCCGAGATCAAAGACAAGGAGATGAACTATGATTTGGAATCTGATTCTGAAAATACCAGTAAAGGACATATCATTGACGAAAACCCCACTTCTATTGCCGTGATTGCAATAATTCAACCAGAAGAACCAACAGAGCCTAAAGAGGGGGAGAGCCTTTTTCATTCACAGATGTGGGTGAAAGGGACTTCACTGCATTTTATTATTGATAGCAGAAGCCAGAGGAACCTCATCTCAGCAGAGGTTGTCAAACAATTGGGATTGTCGACAACACCACACCCGCAACCATACAACATCGGGTGGCTTCACCAAGGACAAGATCTTCGTGTCAGCCAGTAGTGTCGATTGTCATTTGGAATCCAAACCTTCAAGGATGAGGTATTATGTGATGTTTCCCCACTGGATGTCTGTGATGTTCTCTTGGGCCAACCATATATGTGGAAGCGCCATTCTATTTATGAGTCTCGACCTCATAGTGTCATTGTCACTTTGGCGGGTCATCTCTACAGAATACCAGAGGTAGTTCCCACTAATGTTCCACCTAAAAAGTGTCGCAAAGTATTATCTCATACTGCAAAATTTAGCTTCTTCACAATTTGTTCAAAAGGAGAACAAAAGGACATTGCAACCACTACAGCCTCACCCCAAGCACCTTCTATCCTACAGAAGCAGGTCGAGAAGGCTGCAACAAAATGCAAAGATTCCTTATACACAACGTCCTCTCATGTATCCCAACTTTTTGAACAGCCTCAGCCTCAACAGGTTCATGATAGACTTCCACAAACTGAACAATGCGACCTCTCCAACAAGGCAAGCATCTCACCAAGATGCATATTCAACAAATGCTTTTCCCTCTCCCCTGGGAACTCAACGCAATGGAGAACGTTTATTCCTAAGGAGGGAGGATTGATCCAGGTTGATATCGGTGACCACCCACCTTTTTCGACTGACTCAAAACAATTTTATGGCAAATTTGGCAATTTACTATTTTTAGCAATTTTTAACTTTCGGGGCCATTTTGAGGGCCCAAATGAAGGTTTTTCTAGATCGAGGTTCTCAATATTATTTAAAGGAATAATTGATCCCACAAAATAAATCTCCTCTACTATACCTTTCCAACGAGCTATCATACGCCTAAAATGGAGATCATATGCAAAAGTTACGACCCCGAGAAGTTAATGTACTAACTTACCCAAATGGGGCCCACATGACTTTTGGTGCTTCATCTCCTAGGGTGAGGTTTTTGGATGTCTATGGTTTTTGGAATTCCCTTTTACTGTAAAAAAGGCCTTCAGAGCCTCATGGTAACCATCTTCTTGTGAATGCGAGTAGCCGTACATTTCTTCTTAGAGATAAGCTACCACTCTAGCGAGTCTTTCACTCTATATTTTATAGTCTCTATACATTTATTTCATTAATAGAAATCATGTATTACTATATATCTGTGTTTATGTTTGCATCTCCGATACATTTATGTTATATTATTGAATATCTGCATCTCTGTGCATTTCTTTATTATATCTCTGCTCTCATTTTGTGCCGAAAATAATCCAGATCAATTAGATCCTATTCCATGCAAAAAGTAAAAATCCAAATACATAAAATAAATCCTACTTGACATGAACATGGAAATAAATAATTTGAAACTTATTATTGACCCAATAGAATGGAAAAGTAAACAAGACCTAATGAAGAATCTTAATGAAGGAAAATGGGCTCTAAATCTCCTGCTTGGGATGGGTCCTTTGCTTCCTCGATGTGCTCCAACTCCAACCCTACTTAACAAAAAAGGAAAATATACTATAATGTGGAATCATGAGAATGAGGTAGGTTTGAAGGTTCTAATGGAATTCTGATACCATAACCTTACTTAGATGGGTTGATATGTATAAATGACCTCAAGGGATTTATATAAAGTTCGATGATGGATAACCCTCTTTACATAATCTTTTTTATGGTGGTTAAAGAGGACTTTTATGGTGGTTAAAGAGGACTAGATCAAAGGTTGAAAATAGTAATTAGGGTTTTACATGGTCCACTTGTAACTAACATCCCATGAAAACATCTTGGGTGCATTGATGGGGCCAAAAAACAAATCAAAATAATGACATTTAGGGGTAGTGTATTTTTTTTTATCTTGTATCTACATTCTCTACGCACACTTGATTGGAAGATATCTCTTCTATCCAAGTTTGGTAAACTTATAAGGTTGACTAGGATATTTATATCAATTTTTAGATCATATGATGGTGTAATGGAGTTGAGGATGAGGGTTATGCATGCCAAAATGATGTATTGATGTATAACTATTGAAAATGGCACAAGTGAGCAATTTCAAGGTGATAATAGATTGACCCTTGATGTATGAGATTAGGAGTAATTTATATCACCAAAATACATTATAGTTTCATTATCCAAGCACACAATGGACCAAGAAGGGAATGGAGTGTCGAGAGAAGGAGGAAAACCTATGCAAGGGCGAAGGAGAACCACTTGTTAATAAAAAACCAAAGAGGTAAAGTGTACAATATCTTAGCATGGACAAGGTGGGGATGCCCATGAACGTTGAGATATATCAAAATATTGATACAATGAGGGACCATGGAAAAAATGGGCGAAGCTAATGAGACAAAATTTGGTCACAAAATAATACAAGATCTAATTTGGTGAAGATCTCCTAGATCATAATAGAATAATTATCAACAATCCCATATACACACCTAGAATCAAGAGGTCAAGATAAACATTTAATCATAGTGGATACTCAACTAATTTGAATATATAGTAGTTGGTACCCCTTGTGGGAGGGATAAACAACTGGAGCAGCTAAATAGGAAGGGGCCAGGTGGATTTAGTAACTGATAGATAGAGTGTGGTAAATGCATGGAACTAAAGATAAGGTTAAATAACTACAAAACATGTATGTATATCAATGGTGTGAGAATGTGATCGAGTCAAGTAGATTAGAAACTGCAAATTCCAAGAGAAATAAGGACTTTATGAGCTTGGTCTAAATTAACCCATCAATGAGGAAATTGCGACAAATGTATAGAATGTAGAAATACTAACCCATAGAATCAAGATGTTGGTGTCGATCGGAAAGTCCACTAGTACCTAGGTATAAGAGAAACCCACAAGGACCAACATTCAAAGTATGATAATTAAATCTATATCTTTAGAAACAAATGTTGTTGCTCGAACATGTCGGGAGCTATTTGAAGGGTAAATCCCTTCTGAAAGATGATACAACTCATACATTTCTAAGAATTTGGTAGAATCAACTCGACCACTAAACCATCGAGTGCATGAATCTTGAAGGTGCAATAATGAACTAAAATTGAGCATGTGTGAAGAAACCATGTTAAGGAGTAATGAGAACTTTCGCTTCTTGGTTTGAGGTAAGATACTAATGGGGAAAATTGAATTAAGGTACTCTATCCTCTCCACAAAGTCCATAAAATATAGTTGTTAAATTCTATAGGGAAGGCTACTAGATTGAGTGGATAAGGGAATCCTTGAAAAATATCATAAGCTAAAAAGCATAGGATAACTAATAGTGATTTTCACAAAGATTTAATGAGAAGGAAAAATGATATGGACTCATGACTTTTCTTGTTAAAATAATAACAGGAAATTCCGGCATAAAAGGGACCAAAAGAATTGCATGGGAATGGTCAATTACTAGGGAAGAGGCTATTCAATGACAAATCAATGAAATGGGGAATATTTTGAGTCTAAAGATTAACAAATCTAAATAGTAAAGATTGACATTAATGGGAGTTTTATCTATTATTCCCCTCACCCCCAACCCTCATATTATTCCCTTCATCTGCAACCCTCATATATGAGAGTTGGGGTGGGGAGAAAGATAAAAAAAAAAAAATTATAGAGAAAAAAATATATGTTTTCTCTAATATCATGAGGGTTGGGGGTGCGGGGAATAATAATAATTTATTTTTTTTAGAGAATATATATATATATGTTTTCTCTAATATTACCCCTCACTCTCATATATGAGGTTTGGGGGTGAGGGGAATAATAAATGAACCTTAAGTTTAGAGAAAAAAATATATGTTTTCTCTAATATTAGTCCCCATCCTTTCTAATATCACCCCTCACCCTTGAGGGTGGGGGTGGAGCAGATAATAGAGAAAACTTGATTTTAGAAAAAACAAATATATGTTTTCTCTAATATTACCTCTCACCTCCTTCCTCATATATATGAGGAAGGGTAAACTATAGTATACCTAAATACAAAATAAATAAAATTCATAGGACACACGGGTCACTCATTGTAGATGTTCTAAACAAGGAAAACAAAGGGATGCTAGCAATAAAGTAATAAGTTCCAAGAAAGAACAAAACCCTCCTAGTATTTCAAAACGGGTGTCAAGGGGTTTAAAAAATAACGATGAGGGGACGAGGATCCCATTAAATAATATCATAATTGTTTGAAGAGACATAATATCCCAACATAATGCTTAAGGGGAAACAAGTGAAAATATAGTGGGAGTATATGAGGTGTTAATGCCCTAGTGAGAAACTAGATGGATGTAATGATGGAGCTAAAAACTATAAATGGGACGAATTAGAGGTAGGGACATCAGTGGTAATATCCGTGGGAGTTTGTGGATGAAGGCATAAAAATAAAGAAATGTCACAATATAGATTAAGTAGAGGCATTATGATATGAGATAATTAAATAGATGTTATACCAACCAATAGTATGAGAGTCTAGAGAGTAAGGTCATCAACATGATGAGTCAATATGCATGAGGCTTAACCGTGGGTTGTAGACTATAAGGAATCCCCATCCTAAGGAGGATATGGCAACATGGGTGCTAAAATGCAACAGTTGTTACTAAACTAGGGCTATCCCCGAGCAAGGGAGAATGTAAAGGTGGTTGGGCTAAGCCACTTACCAAGATGGGGTGCATCCTATGGAGAATTAAAAGGGTGGAAAAATATGAAATGAAATTCTACTGGGAGGCATGCCTATACTTAAATTCTAGTGTAGATAATATACCTAATGGGGAACCGCAAATGGTGTGTGAGAAATGGAACTATTGATAGTGTCCTTCACACAAATAAACAAAACCCAGAGTGTTAAAAATTCTTAAAGATAATCTAATATGATTGTAATGGATATCGTACAAATTCTAACTTAATGGATCAATAAAGCTAGGCCATGTGGCTAGTAACTGAGTTACACTAAGGATAGTTGGATATAAGAGGGTGTCATGCTAGTTCCCACAAAGAGCACCATGTGGGCCTCATTTGTGTCATGAGCGAGGGTGTCATGCTAGTTCCCACAAAGAGCACCATGTGGGCCTGATTTGTGTCATGAGCGAGGCCATATGGGCCAAAGTCGAGCAAGAGTGCTACCCCTCACATCCTTGAAGATACACTAAAGGAGGAATTTCTACCTAATACCAAAGAGAATGTACCAAAGGTATAAAAGAGGTAGTTTAGTCTTAATAATCAATAGAAGTGAATCTTAAAAAGAGGATTAGAATCATGAGATGGTAGAATCATGAGATGGTGTTTGGCTTTTCTTGATAGGCAGAAAAGGTGATGAAAGGTTAATTTTTGTCAAAGTGGAGATTGTTGGGATTTGGTGACAACGAAATCCTCCAAGGATGGATTTGGATCCTATTATTCTGGGTTGGTTGCAACTAAAATAGATCAATTTAGAATATGGATAGGAGTGCATTTAATAATCATTTTCTTGAGTAAATGTATATAAATTCATGTAAGCCCATAGAGGCACATACGAGGATATGAGAGAACTTGCAAGTCATCTGTAATCTCCATGATCTCAATAATAAGACAATCGATACCTATGCTTGGTAGACTTAGCCCAACTTTTAGGTGAACCAGGTGTGTGTCTATTACCTCTGTGATTATTATCTGTGATTGTTAAGTATCATATGTGAATTGTGTTTTTCACATTTACAATTCTAAAAAAGATTTTATCTATCATTTCTTCCTTCTTATTGATTTCCTATCAACTTAATATTCCTTATTATTTGCATAGGAGTTTGACCAAAATCTCTAAATTTTATCAGCGAGGGTTCAAGAATCCGCAGAAGCTTGTTCCATTATGGCTTAATTCGAACTCTCATTGAATTCATACTATCAAAGATCGAATATTCTTGGGAATGCTTTCGTCATAGGAATAATTTCGATAAAACCCTAGTTCAGGTCAAGGATGTCGACAAAATCCCTTCAAGCATTGATGATATGTAGGATGTTAAGCATGTGACTGAGGCTTCATCAATTCAGAAAATTTGAACACCAAAACCCTGTGTCGATCCTTATAGGTTAATCCCATATGATGATTCGTGTGATATTAATGAGTTAACAAAACCGATTTCCCCCATGGTTACTCGCAATGCATCCAAAAGAGATAGAACTGGTCTTTTGAGTGAAAGTATCGACCCTATATTGCCTGATATATGCGTACCAGAGTTAGATTCACCAATTCATCGTGTCAACCAAAACCTTTCATATAATCCTGCAGTCAAAACAATAGATCATGAAAAATATCCGAAGGAGCTTATCAAGCAAAATCGGTTAAAATCCAAAAAAATAGCACGAAGTATATCTTGAGTAAAGAGGAATAGATCAAAGAAACTTCCTAGTCGCGTTATTCCTATCGATATTGATACTGAAGAAGAACTAGAAAATAAAAATAGGAATTATGAGCTCAAATCTGATAAATATTTTGAGCGTAGCTCTGATTGCAGCCAGTTTGTTGATGTCAAGGTTAAGTCTGATGATCACTTCCCATCTCGTGTATATTCCCCTGGAGACTGTCAACACGAAAATGAATCTGGTAGATGTTTGAGAGGTTGGTATTAGGAATAGAAGTATTCAATGGTGTTTCCTACTCTCAAGCCTCATATTATTGACCTACAACTCCAGAACTAACAACTTAAGATCCAAACTAGTTCCTTGATTAAACAATATGAAAAACAAATTGCTGACTTGAAGAAAAAGACTATGGATGTTGAAGGTCCAATGGTTCTAAGATCTTCGGGAGTTAACATATTCATTCCTTCATATATCAAAAATATTACTCATTAATGTCCAATTTGTTATTCATATTAATTTGTTTTATTTTTTATTTATAGATATTCCATGGAAGATTTGTAACTTGCTTATTGTGCGATTTTTGAAGTGACCTATGCAAGTTCATTTTGGTTGTTAGTTTGTTGTAAGCTTGTTGGGTATACAAGATCTTTTAAAACAAGAGTGTTTTATTTTTTAAAGTTTATTAGAACTTAGTTACGATCCTCATAGATATATAAAGTCATATCGTTGTGTTATGTATGATTTCCCTCCTAGTTTTGAGGAGTCATTGTTTATCCTTAGTGATGATAAGATTAGTGTATGATCATACCTCTTGATTATTAAAGAGAGTGTGATTGGACTTATTAGGGGTTCTTGATTATTAAAGAGAGTGTGATTGGACTTATTAGGGGTTCTGAATTTTGGAAAAGAGAAAACTCAGAAAACTCTACACTATTATTTAGTTTTATCTTAATATAGATTCACTGAATCACTTGGGCCAACATATGATACTGTTACTCTTATGCATAATCTCAATTATTTATTAAAATCATTACATTTTATGTTCGTGTTAACCACTTGGGTTCATATTTGAACCTACATATGGTACTCTTACTCTTATGCATAATCTCAAATATTTATTAAAATCATTACATTTTATGTTTGTGTTGCGATATGTTAGTAATTTACTATTGATTACTTACTTATTATTATTGTTATACATAAATTTATTTACATGTGTGTGGATATATGTTTATTTACATGTGTGTGGATATATGTTGACGATTCATTATCATTTACACATAAACATAGTAGTTTCAAAGTTCTACCTCTTTTGATTACTTCTATTTATTTGATTTCACATACATTGTTAATCACGGGATAGTAGTTATAATTAGAATATTAAATATAATAGCTTTAAAGTTTGAACCTTTTGTTATTTTCATCCACTTTAAATAGAATTGTTACCTGTGTATATCTGTATGAGTTATTCCTTTTCATAAGGATAACTTGATCGAAATCATCAGACCAAACATAAAATGGTTTAACCGGGCCTTGAGAGGATGATTTCCTCATAAAATGGTTTAACCGGGCCCGAGAGGATGATTTCCTCAATGTTGAAAATGGTCAATTTTGACCATCAACACACCCACCCATACAATGAAAAAGGGTTTTGTAACAAAGTAGGTTATGAGGATTGAGATTTTTGTGGTGAGATTTTTATTCAGGTTGTTTAAGAATATTCACAATATTGTTTGCCATGGGTTCAAGTTTTAGATCCACAACATGATCCATTTTGAGGACATAAATATGAGGATGATATGAGATGAGGACTAGCTTATGAGTACTTAGAAATGCGAGTAAAAACAAAGGATCCATAATATTGTTTGCTACGGGTCCAAGTTTGAGATCCACAATAAGATCCATCTCTAGGACACAAAGATAAGGATGATATGAGATAAGGATTATATTATGAATCTTTGAAACGCTAGTAAGAATAAAGAGTGTCGAATATAGCTACAACAAAAACTTAAAAATAAATGAAACAAGAGTTAAATGCAATAGTCGTCGTCGTCATCATCATCATCATCATCATCATCATCATCATCATCATCATCATCATCATCATCATCATCATCATCATCATCATCATCATCATCATCAATAGTTTTAAACTAAATATAACAATAATGATAATAACTTATTATAATAATCTAGGCTACTCTAAAGTAATAATGTGATTATAATAATAATAATAATAATAATAATAATAATAATAACTTAGTTATAATAATAATAATAGAACAATTAGTAGTAGTATTAAGGTTACATTAAAGAAAAACAAAAAAAAATACTATTATGTTATTACACTAACATGGAAATAATAATAGTTAAGAGTTCTAATAATAATCTAGTTATAATAATAATACTTATAATAATTTAGTTTTAATAATAATAATAATAATAGTTAATAATAAAAATAAAAATAAAAATAAAAATAGTACAATTAATAGGCCGATTAGGACGCGGACATAAGGGTCTTTATAACACAATCAATAATTCTCTTCATTTTCAATTGGGTCTTGCTTTAGCTTCTTTGGGGGTTATAACTTCCTTGGTAGCTCAACACATGTATTCTTTACCCGCTTATGCATTCATAGCACAAGACTTCACCACCCAAGGTGCATTATATACTCATCATCAATACATTGTCGGGTTCATTATGACAGGGGCCTTTGCTCATGGAGCTATATTCCTCATTAGGGATTATAATCCGGAGCAGAATAAGGATAATGTATTGGCGAGAATGTTGGAACAGAAGGAAG
>JZKD02S2364779.1:71324-84286 GCA_000966675.3 Picea glauca
AATGACAACATGATCCAACAGCTTTATGTTTTGAATCTTGCAAGGGTGATGAAGATGAGGAAGAATGGTGTACAAATACCCTCACCGTGTATAAATCAAATCATATTATTGGGCACTTTGAATGGATTCCTCCATAGTTTTGGGCACGGTCATGGAAACATATTTGAAAATAGGAGGATGTAATGACTTCAAGAAATAGTCTATAAGGAATTTATATCATTAATCTTATACTTAAACAAACAATATCACCCACTCCACTCATGGATATTATGAGTTATATTGGTAGCAATACTTTAACGGAAGTTGGTAACTATTTCAATTCCTACATCATGGAAAAATAGTAGTTGGAAAAAGGTAAAGAATACTTTGGAAATGGATTCAATGTTTGTATTGCTATTAGAAGGATGCTTAATATACCATTTGTTGGCCACGAGGGTGTGTTGTAACAATCTAAGGAAAATCAAGTTATCCACGATATCATTTAATGAGAACCAAATGTGAATTTATGTGATATGATTGGAGAGAATCTGTTAGGCATCACCCTCAAACTTAGGGATACAAGAGGGTAAATTGGTTGAAATGGTTGGTTAAGTAGCATCATGTCAAATAGGAACATTTCTGACTTTGGTTAAATTGGGTAGATTCACCCTATCCATATAAGGTAAATTGGTTTGAGTTTGAGGTTGGTTTTGATTTTGATTATTTATGGCCATGATGGGAACCAGAGTTGTTGATGGTGTGGAAAAATGTAAACAAGATAAAGGGAGCTAACTTCATGTGTAGATGAACTAGATGGACTTGAAGGGGGTGACGTCTTTTAATCCAACGAATATCATATTTCTTAGTTCGAAGAGCATGAACCTATGAGTGATTAGGATTCTCTAATAGTTCAAATCTAGCCTTTCAAGTGGGATATAAAACACAACCATAATTCCTAATGGAGGAATACATTGAAGTCTATGAGATAGTCTCTGAGGGGGCGTAATGGTTCCTATGTGTTGATACCTCTTTCATTGGTGAAATTGATCTAGAAAATGATTAGAGTCTCAAGAACAACCAATTAGGAAAAAAAGTGATCAAATCAAAATACCATATCCTTAGGTGATGTAACAAATGGTTTAAGGTGTTTTTAATTCACATTGTTAATGTCTTAATTGAATATTCAATCCTATAAAATTAAAAATACTCTATCGAAGAGACAAACTAAAAGTTGTCAAACAACCCTAGACTACAACTCTTCCAAACCATTTCCTCTAAATGGTCATGGAAACCATCGAGGAAAGATAGTAAAGGGAAGGATGAGGACCTTCCAAATACCTGCCATGAGAGGTGATGAAATCAATAGTGGTGACTATTCTAAACGGTCATGGGACCCATCGAGGAAAGATAGTAAAGGGAAGGATCAAGACCTTCCAAATACCTACCATGAGAGGTGATGAAATCAATAGTGGTGATGATTGAAGGTATATACTAAATAGTTAAAACTGGGAGATAGAGGGCGATGAAATCCCAATGACCCATAGAAATTTATGGGGGTTCCCTTCCTCTTGCTAAAATCACCTGAGTAGGAATCTAGTAGAATAGAGACTAAGATACCTCTTCATAGATGTGTGCAAAATTTTACCTTTCCTTCATGATAAAATCAAATAGTAAGGGGATCCTGAATATTGAAAGAGTTAGGAGACTCGATCAAACCTCTAGTCCCAACTTTAACATTATCCACTCACTCTGAAGAGCATGCTTGTTTCTAAATGAGTCTTGATAATATCCAATGCAAATCCTTTTAATCTCCCTAATGATTCAACAACTATGTTTCAAAATTGAATTGTTGTACATAAATATGTGGACCCATATCCCCACAACCTAACTAAACTATTAAATTATTTGACCCAAAGTGATGTTTTCATGAATTAATTTAAATTGTCTATTTAAGAGCAATCTTAGGATCATGAACTAAGAATCTAATTATAGAGTGAAGTGTGTGTACTTGTTGGGTAACCAAATTCAAAAGGAAATATGTGTTCAAATGAAATACTTGTAATTAAAGTGCATTTGAATTTAAATACTAGTTCAAAGAAAAACAAATATTAAAACAAAAACAAATATTAAAACAAAAGGCACCCATTCTTTATCAAAATTAGCCTCTTAATAGCATATGAGTACTATTCAATTTAAATCAGAAAAAAATAAATCTGTTTCAACCTAAATATGGACTAGGATTTAGATGATTAAATGATTCCAAAATGAAAAGATAAAATGAAAAATTTAAATTCTCAAAACAATAGATGTTCCTTCCTCTAAGTAGATAAATTTTCTTTTAAGATGAAATGATTCCTATAAAATAAATAAAATAAGGATTTAAGGATGCAAAAGAAGTGAAGAGTAAGTCGGAAATAGAAAAGGAAAGTGTTTCTAAGAGAAATCATGCAACTAGGGACAAATACTAAGACAAAAATGAAGCTTTTCTTCATCCAATATTTATTCTTTATTTTGAATAAAATTCATGTAACTACTAAAGTAACAAAAGGTTTTCAATTAAATATGTTGAATTAGAAAGATGCAAAACACTAAAAGTGGAAGATACTAAGAACCCTAAGGGGGTCTCTTCTCTACCTATGATGTTTTTATAAATCATTCTTACACTATAGTACCAACCACCTATTAACTTAGGAGGACCCTACAAGAGGACTGTTTATACTAGGACCAAACCAGATTTTAGAAAAAGGATAGTGCAAAATATGGCCAAAGCATGTGTTGGACCAATGCAAAAAATGGCAAAAAAGTACTCTATGATAATGAAAAAAACTAGGTAGAATCCACATTGACATAGTGAAGGAAAAAGGGCTAAAACTTGTTTTGGGATAGTAAAGAAAAAGGGCCAAAAAAAAGTGTTTCACTTGAAACTAAGAAGTGGAGGTTATAGGCTATAGAAAAATACATAAATAAGGGTTTCTTGCCATATAATGATCTAAAATAGTAAATAATAGAAATATTAAAACAACTTTAAGTTTAAGAAATATTAATGCAAGGTAAGGAGGATAACAAACACACCCACAACAATAGAAGAATATCTAGATCAATTCGTGAGTGGAGTCACCAATATATTGGGGTGAGAAAACTCTTTGACTAGATGGTTGTGGATCAAGCAACATATGAGTGGTTAAAGTACCTAGAAGTAAAACCTTAGATGTATTAACATCCATTAGACCTTATTCCATGCAAGAATCCAAATCCAAATGCATAAAATAAATCCTACTTAACATGAACAAGAAAATAAAGAATGTGAAATTTATCATTAGCCTAATAGAATGGAAAAGTAAACAACACTCAATGAAGAATATTGATGCAGGAAAACGGGCCTCAAAGCATCTCCTTTGGATGGGTCATTTTCTTATTTGGGGTGCTCCAACTCCAACCTTGGCTAATAAAGAAGGAAAATAAACTACAATATGAAATGAAGAGAAAAAAGGTCTGAAGATTCTAGTGGAATTATAGTAGCATAACACTACCTATATGGATTGATATGTATGAGTGATCTCAAAAGATTTATTTATAGCTTCATTGTGTACAACCTTATTCATATGGTTGTCCTTATAATGGTTAAATATGACTATATCAATCATTAAAAATACAAATTAGTTTTTGACACAGTCCACACATAACTATCATCTCATTAAGACAGTTCAAGTGCATCCATGTATGGGGTTAGAAAATGGTTTAAAATAATGAATTTTAGGGGCAACACTATTTTTTAGCATTTACCTGGGTTTTTCATGAACACTTAATGGACAAATATCTGTAGAAATAAACATTGATCAACTTCTCGGGTTGACTAAGTTGATTCTAGAAAGTTTGAGGATAGATGATGGTGGAATGCAGTTGATAATGAGGGTTATGCATGCCAAAATTATTAAAAATAAAAAAAATAATAAAAAAAAATAAAAAGGCACACGATAATGAGATAATGATTTCTTGGGGAAACCATCCTAGGAGAAAAACCCCACTCTAAGGAACGCTCAATGTATTCGTCCACAATTAGAAATAAATAAGATATACTTTTATAGTTGCTATTAACATGAGTAATGAGAAGAAAGATCATTCTTTCTTGTCCTACATCATGCTACATCATGCACTCAAGAAGACATCATCGACCCAAAAATATATAGGCCAACATGTGGCATATTACAATGGATTATTTCAAGCAATTAAATACTCTTCACCACATCAAATACCATGGATTACCCAATACCATGGGAAACTACAATACACTTTTAGAGTTTCTATTAACATGAGAAATGATCAACAAGATCATTCTTTCTTGGCCTACATCATTTTTCATCATGCACTTAAGAGGAAACATCATGCTACATCATGCACTCAAGAGGATATCAGGAACCCATAAATCTGTAGACCAACATGAGGCATATTGCTATGGATTATTTCAAGAAATTAAATAGGCTTCACCACATCAAATACCATGGGTTACACAACACCATGGCCATGTAAACAACAAATGGTAAACCCATCAACGATTGACTCAATTTTATCTTAACTACTTTATGACCAAGTCAAGGTTAGCCGAGCATTACCTCATTTATACTTAACTTAGGATAAACATATAACCCCTATCAAAGTTTTCTTTACCTTGTTTCCATGAATACAACATCCCTCCGCATCACCTAAGTCTATGTCTAGAATTTACCAATAAACCATCAAACGAGGGGTACACATGCCTAAATAGGTATTACATCCATATTCTGATTTACATATGATAACATTCCAATATACATGCCCAAGAACATGATTCTATGAAAGATCTTGTTTCATTTGCCAACATCTTTCCTACTCCAAATATAATTAGTTGAATGAGGAAATCCTTAATCAAGTACTTATTCTTCTTGAAAATGACTTTCCATGTTTCAATGATATTTTTTACTCACCACCTCACTCATTATCCCATGATTGATTGAAAATGGTTTGTTGTTCTACCCAACCATACTTGTGTGATCACATGTGTTGCTCCAAATCCCCTCTCTTCATGGATCCTACCATAAGACCACTCTCATGAAAGATTGTATGTCAAGATAACTCTAATACCATATGTTAAAAGTAAATAGAAATAATAAACAACATATACAATAATGAGACAATGATTTCTTTAGGTAACCCTTCCAAGAGAAAAATCCAACACTCCAAAGAAATCTCAATGTATTCCTCAACAAATAAGAATGATTACAATACATTTTCAAATATGCTATTAACAATATTAATGAGTAGCATGACCATTTTTTTCTTGGCCTACATCATGATACATCGTGCACTAAAGTGTACACCATCCACCCAAGCCTCTATAGGCCAACATGATGCATATTAATATGGAGTATTGTAGGTAATTATATAGGATTCATGAAATCAAATTGATCTTAAAGAGATATGAAAGGAAACACAATACCTTTACGGAATCATGCAAATACTAGCATAAAGAGAGTAACAATAGAAAAACTGAGAACATATGAGAAGAAAGAGAGAGAATAATTTTAGCTTCATAAAATGACTGTCATCCCATTGAGAGAGAGAGTAACACCCTTTTATATGAAAGGAGGATTTTTCATTCTCTTTTATTAACTAGTTACAATAGAAGTTGTTGCTGCGAAATAAACCTACTAACACTTATTATGGGAGTGCCCTACTCAACATGACTGGTGATGAAAGCTTACACTAGAAAGGAATGACACTAATTAAACATACTAATCATTTATTAGGAAGCTCCCTACTCAGCATGATTGGCGAGAGATGTTTCTAAACATAACTGGCGAGAGATGATTCTAATAGAAATAATAAACTACAAACTAAACTCTCACATGTTAAGTGTCGAAGGAAGGGGTGTACCCTTCCTAGTGGTCTATTTCCTCCTTGTTTAGATCTGGAAGTGTCCCTTCTTCCACTATAAAATGACGATATTTGCGCTTCAAAGCCTCTATGTTTGGCATGCTCTTGTGTTGTTGGAAATTTAGCTCCTACCTGAGGATTACATTGAGATAATGTGTGGGTAAAATGATGAGCTTATTTTTTTATTCTTGTTGATGCGAAGGCCCATAAGGAACAAAGATGGGTATCTCTCATAATGCAATAAGCTAAAACCCAAAACAAAGTTTGAAGGGAAGATAAGAAAGAGTGTGCTAGTTATAGAGTAGAGTTTGTTGGGTATAGAGTGTGTTGGTGATAGACACCTCCATTTGTTACTTGTTTGTATCCCCAATGTTCTTAAAATACGTGACTCTCATTCCATGTGCATATACACATAGCAAAACCCACCCTATGTTTGAAACAATGTGAAACTATTTTTCTATTAAAGTTGTCATAGCTTCAATATATCTCTATCATTGATACCATGTTGATATGATGGGTAATGGAATTTTGACAAGATACTCATCCGGAAAAAGTACGTGTTGAAGTAATCTAATACTTGAGCCAATTGAGCAGATTGAAAACTGAGAAGAGATTGACAGCCCAAGAGGCTTGGTGATTCTATCTTTCTTATTTTAGAAAAATTTACTCTGTTCCATTGATGAATATCTAAATGGATACCAATGATGTATTCTAGCAGAGAATATTGTTGGGTGGATTTTTACTATTAGTGCCACCTTTAGTGCATAAACATGCTCATGAATTTGTTTTTGCTATAGTGAATTACCTCCAATCATGGAATATCTTACCTTGCATTAGGGAGATATGAAGACAAATATGAATTGGACCCAAGTTTGTTGAAGAAATGAGAACAATTGTTGTAGGTGACTAATGTCTGAATTAGAAAATAAATTTAATAAGAAAGGTTTCACATTATGAAGTGTCTCTAATTCACCAATATTCATCATCGACATGCCCATTCTTTTATGGTCAATAGGAGCTTTAATAACTACCTCAATATTTCCTGAAAATACCAGTTCCCTAGAAGAAAAATGGGTTTGTCCAATAAAACTTGTCTTATTAACTTCTCCACATAAGAATGGATTCCTTTGCAATTGATTTTGACCAACTATAATATACTTTGAAAAATGCAGTTTGCATGAATCTTTTTCTATACTATGTTTTCCAAAATAGGAACTACCAGTAAACCTTTGATAATATGTTGCCACTTGTTGAAATACCTAACTTGTTGGTTGAGGCTATGCGGATAGATACCCTTTTGGTAAGAATAAAGGATACGAACACACCACCTAATGATGAAGGTTGAATATGGTCTGAGTTCTAAAATTGTGCAAGTTGTCTTTCTATCTCAATATCCTCTCGGGGAGGAGGAAATATGAGGGGGAATTGGGAAAATAGGCGTAAGGAATGATATCCATGGTGTGCTCCATAGAGAGAGATCAAGGAATTCCCGTGGGTTGGGTGCAGACATTGGAAAATTATGGGAGCAAGGGATCCATGTCCTGAGGTGTAGGGTTTTCTAGATGGTCTCATTTAATAGGGAGAACTAAAAAAAAGAAACACATTCATCGAGAGTGACTTTTTGAATGGTCATTAATAAGTAATATTGTAGAGAAATCCAAATAACATCCAGAGATAAAGACAAAAACAACAAAGGAAATGATTAAGAAAAATGGACCATTCATCTTATTTAGTAGAATAGGAATCCTTTATATAGGATAGGCCGAACATACAATGGTTCTAATCAAAAGTGGACCAATTCTAACTAACCAACAATTAGAAAAGGTCCCAAACCTTAAAAACTATCTTATTTGACCAATTCCTCGTCCTTGGGAATTGTGCCCAACCTCTGAAGTAGCAATGCACTCCATCTATATTTTTGGTGAAGTGTGTTTCTTCTAGGAGGAGGTGCACCTTTTTGGTAGCATCACACTTATCTACCTCAAGCTGCGTGTTCTCCTCCTTGAGGAGTGGTCTTTCCATCCTACCCAATTCCTCCCTATTTAAACCTGGAAGTTTCCCAACTTGCATGAGAAACTACAGAAACTATTGAGGCATGGAATACTGTGATAGCCATTTATCTTGGGATGGAATATGAACCTTACGAACCACTAGAAAGGAAGTGTTTTTTTGAGTGTGAGTAGTGGTGGTGAGTGTATCCAACAATGTGTCTTGAAGGAGAGGTGGTTGGAAATATCAAACTAACTGAGAGAGGTTTGAGATGGTGACCTCTTCTTTCGGGAGGGGAGGCTCATATCCTTTGATACTGTTCACATTTACCACATTATGAATACTCAACTATGGTGGAAATCTGAGGCGATAAGCATTATCTCCAACTTACTGCAGAACCATGTAAGGACCATAGCAAAGGGGTTTCATCTTGTGATAATGATGGGAATGAAATCATTGGTGCTCCCTGTGAAACCTGACCTTGTCACCAGGGTAAAAAGAGAGTGGCTTCATGTGCACATCATGATGAGCCTTATAATGTTGTTGGGAAGATTGTAAAGCCTTAAAAACTTGAGCTTGTTTATGACCCAAGGTCTACAAAAAGGACGAGGTATAGGTTTTCTCTTTTTGTTGTCGAGTAGTACCAAAAGGTTAGAGCTGTAAAGGAAACTCATAGGGGGTAGTAGTTTGATACGAAAAGAAATATTCAAAAGGGGAAAATCCAGTAGAAACATGAACTATCTTATTATAATTGTGGTGGAAAATGTGGAGGGTGGAGTCCCAATGTTTAAATTTGGTAAACTGAATTCGTAGGGCATGGACCAAGCTATGGTTAAGAACTTCATTTTTTTCATCTGTCTAAGGATGGAAAGAAGTGGAGAATTTGAGGTGACACCCCAAGAGAGACCAGAAATTTTTCCAAAATGTATTGAGGAAATGGGCATCACGATCATGGACAATGCTAGAGGGGAGATGAAAATGAGTCCAAACATGAGTGAAAAAGAGATCCACGGTTTGAGGAACAGTAATAGTCTTAGTGCAAGGGAAAAAAATGGCCATCTTGGAGAAGTGACACACAACCACCCAAATGGCATCATGATAACAAAAGATCATTGGAAGATTGGTGATGAAGTCCATAGAGATATATTCCTAGGGACGAGAGGGAATAGGTAAGGGTTGATATAGTCCATACTTGTTGTTGGTCAAAATATGTCGACTACAGAGGGTACAAACTCAGATAAATCTCTCAACTTGGTGTTGTAGAGTAGGCCAAAAGAAGTGGCTTTGAAGATTCTAAGTAGTTTTGAATGTGCACAAGTTCTCACCATAAGAGGAGGTGTGGGCATCACGAATGAGAACAAGGTGATC
Source organism: Picea glauca (assembly GCA_000966675.3). Lineage (NCBI taxonomy): Eukaryota > Viridiplantae > Streptophyta > Pinopsida > Pinales > Pinaceae > Picea > Picea glauca. The sequence continues at coordinate 80,571 of JZKD02S2364779.1, forward strand.
ATCAGTAGTAGGAACACATAGATTTCCAAGCTTATACAACCAACCATATTGAATTTGGTAGTCAAGGAAAGGGGTCTAGTTAATGATAGTAGGTTGTTGCAAGGAATTCAATATGGTACTAAAGAGAGGGTCATAGGCATATAGATTCTTCCAATATTCATAAGAAGAAGAATGAACAAACAATATTTGAAGAATCTGAGGAGGGAGCTGGCTAAGAAGATCAATCATGAGATTGATGGCCCCTTTCGTATATTTAATGACCAAGTGGAATTGTTGTAGATAAGAAACCCACTTCCTTCAAGTGTCATTGTTCCTCGAGCTTACACTCAAAATTAATAAAATTAAAAGGATGATGATCCGTATGAAGAATAGTCTCCTTACCCAATAGATAGTAGCGCCATTTGTTTAAGGCTTGGACCAAGATGTAAAATTATTACCATAGGTACAATAGTTTTTTTTGTCTTGAGCCAATGTATGAATGATAAACAATAGGATGTCCTCCCTATTTAAGAATTGCACCAATCGCATGTTGAGAGACATCAGTCTCAATTTCAAATCTTTGTTGAAGATCACGAAAATGGACGACATGTGATGAAGAAAGGGCCTATTTAAGGAAATGGAACTACTCCTAAGCCACTGAAGTCCAAAGAAAAGTGGACTGATTGACCAAATGATGAATGGATTTGGCCAACTAAGATAAGTGAGGAATGGATTTCCTGTAAAAATTGATGCCACCAAGAAAACGTTTAAGGGACAACGTAGACTAAGGAGTAAGCCATTGTGCTGGAGCCTAAACTTTAGAAGAATTAGGATGGACACCTTCCTGATCAATGAAAAACCCAAAATAAGAGAACAATTTTTTTCCAAAGGAGGACTTGCATTCCTTTACCTGAAGGTGATTGGTACACAACAATTGGAGTAAATTTTGCACATGCTTTAAGTGTTTTTCCCAAGTCTTATTGAATACCACAATTTCATCCAAATAGATGACCAAAATGTGCCCCAACAAAGGACAAAATATATCATTGATGAGCCTCTAGAATGTGGTAGGGGCATTGGTGAGGGAAAAAGGCATCACCATCGATTCATAGAGACCAAATATGGTTTTAAAAGTTTTTTTCCAAGTGTCGGTAGTATCCATATGCACTTGGTGATAGCTCGTCATCAAATCCATCTTTGTAAAATACTTTTATCCTTTGAGTTGATCAAGAAATTCTTCGATACGAGGGAGAGGATAATGATTTTTTACAGTAATCTTGTTGAGAGCATAATAAATGCCACTCACCACTCTCCTTTTTGGGAATAATGAAGATAAGGGAGGCACAGGGAGAGAATTTGGGTTTGATATGGAAATAATTTAGAAGTTGTTGGAGTTGGAGTTCAATTTCCTCAGCCTCACGGGGATCCAAATGGTATGAAGGGGCATTAGGAAGATCGTCACTAGGAATGAGGTAAATAGAATGCTCAAAAGCGTGCTTAGATGGAAGGACTTTTGGAGGGGAAAACACATCATAAAATTCAGAGAGAAAAATAGACAAATCAGGTGCATTGGACTCAGGTGTCTGATCTGGCTTAATGGGGTGAACCAAGCATAAAGAGAGGGATTTATTGAGGCTTTCTTAGCGGATGACAACTTGGCAAGTGAACAAAGGAGGAGTTTTCTGGGATGAAGAGGTAAGAAAATAAGATCGACCATCTTGTTTGAGGTGATACTAATGGGTGTGAACATGATATATGGCATCACATTGCTCCTCATATGGGATGACCAAAATAAGATTCGCACAATGCAACGAAGACACATCACAAAGGAAACAATAACAGGAAGTTCCAATGGAAAAGGTGACAAAACAACATTGTGTGACCATGAGATGAGGTCCATCCTTATGAACCCAACCTAATCGATAGGGAGAGGGATGAGTGGTGGTGGGTAGGTTTAATTGACTTATCAAATCTTGAGCTACTAAATTCTTCTTCAATAATGAGTGTAGAAAGAGATTGCCTGATTTGGAAATTGTGGGTTAAGAGAGGGGCAGTTGAGGTAGCATTAGAATTAGTAGCCATCAAAAGAAAAGAGGGGTCTGAAGTCATGGTATTTTCTAAATATATTGTCTCATAAGGAGGGGGTTTTGAAGATGATGATTCGGGATTATAAAAAAAACAAAAATGGCATTAGAAGGATTCAAGAGGACATGACAATCAACGGTGTTATGGAAAGAAGACTTATGGAATGTGCACCATTTAACATACCTAGAAGAAGAGAGAGACTCTCGAGGGGACAGATCATAGGATTAGTGAGGATGAGACTAGGGGGATTTCAAGAGAGGGGCTATATTATTCTCAAATTCTAGAGCACTCAAGAAATCCTTATCTAGAGAACTACTATAAAAAAGATCCACCTCCCTATGTAAAAACATAAATAAATAATAATAAAACTTTAATATGAGTACCTATTTAGAGTCCTAAATATGAATATGGATGTGGAGCCTGGTGAATATTTCAATGAATTGCTACAGAGACTGGCCTGAGAATTGGCATAGCTATAAATAGCGAGCCAAAAGATTCTAACGATAGTTAGGAGGACAAAATATCCTACGTAGCGCTTGATAGAGAGCTTCCTAAGTGTAAATAAGAGGAGTAGAAGATGAGGTAGATTCCTGCAAATCTACAATGAGTTGGGTTCCAATGGGTAGAGTATCCTACCAGCCTTGGGAAACTCATTCCATTTTTAAGCTATCAATTTGAATCTTCTCCTCTTCAGAGATGCTGTGATGAATGTTGAAGTATGTAGAGAGACTTTGAATCCAGGAATCCACAATGTCTCCATTGATATTCCCAGAGAATTTAGGAAGTTGGAAGCATGCATCTAGCTACAAAGGAGCTCGAGTCTGACGTTGCAATCTAATAATATCATAAAGAGAAAAATCTGACTCTTGGATAGGGGAAGAGTTGATAGAAGAGGAATCATCCTATGAAGTGGCCCTTTTTGGAGACATGATCTTCATAAAATAATTATGCTCTTATCTAGACTTGAAATATAGGGAATTGATTTATTGAGAGGAGGGGAGAAACCTAGCACACCTCTCGAATGCAAACAAAGTCGAGAGGAGGAGAGAATTTCCCTAGTGCACCTATGAAAAACTTGTCAGAAATGAGAGGAAGAGGGGGTTTCCCTAGCACACCTCTAAAAATATTCCTTAGATGAGATGCAGAGAGGGTTTCCATATCTCACCTCTTGGGAGAGAGAGGAGGGTTGAAAAAAATGTGCATTGCTTACCTCCAAAAACAAAATTCCAACCCTAGCGTATCCCAAGAAGGGATATGGGTTTTCCTAGATCTACCATTGAAATATTTGACTAGTGGATTAGAAGCAGCCTCGACCAATGCTCTGATACCATTTGATATGTAATACTACAGAGAAAGCCAAAGAAAATTAACGGAGAAACACAAAAACAACACAGGAAATGAGTAATAAAATTAACCATGCGTCTTATTTAATAGAATAGGAAGCCTTTATATAGGATAGGCTGAACGTACAATGGTTCTGACAAAAATTGGACCAATTCTAACTAACCAACAACTAGAAAAGGTCCCAAACCCTAAACGTTATTGTTAGGACCACATATTGTACCCTTTTTGCCCATACTTTTTGCTATTATTTTACCCTTCATCACCTACATTTTGACTTATACTATCATTTCATCTAATCATTCCAAGGT
>JZKD02S2364779.1:84296-103755 GCA_000966675.3 Picea glauca
TGAGCATATATAGTGCGCAGCTATCTTTGAAACAAAAGACTTCCCTGGGTTGATAATTTATGTTTCACTTGGTTGTTTGAAATTAATTAAGCAATTATAGTGACCAACAGTTATCTTAGTTGATGAGTTCCTCATCCTAGGGACTTCTGTCCAACCTCCTAGGTAGAGATGTGCTCCATCTTTCGTTTGTAGTGAAGTGAATTTCATGTGGAAGGAGGTGCACCTTTGTGGTAGCACCACACTACTCTACCCATATATGAGTGCTCTCCTCCTTGGGGAGTGTGCCTTCCAGCCTGTCGATTTTCTTGTCCCCTTAGAGCCTATAGGGATTTAGGAGCTGAGGATGTAAGAACATTGGTGCACCCCTCATGTTGCAGGTTATATTTTTGATATTTAGTGTGAAAAAAAACGTGTCGGGTTAGTTGATAGCGAAGTCCAAGTAACAAGTCAGCACAATCTATAGGAGAAACATCACACATTACTCTATCCTATAAAGGGACAATAGTGAAGGTCATCACACATCACTGAGAGATTGTAAGGCATTGTCCTTTGTTTTGTACCCAGACAAGATGATATGGGGATGTGTATGGAGTAGTGGGGAGTTGAAGGCGTCAGACCAAGTCCTGGTTTCCATTGGCCAAGATGAGAGTATACAACTCATGTTGAATATGACAATTTTGTGTAAACAGGGGGACGTAAGAAGTGTCAGATTCATTAGTGGTCATCAGGATCAGAGAGGAGTCAAATTCAGTAGCATTATTGAGAGAAATGTGTTCAGGAGGGTCGAGGGAATCTGACTGAGCAACCTCTGCAAATAGATTTTTTTCAGGCCAAAGGTTATCAAGTGTCCCACAATTGTAAGAAGCATGAGAGTTATTCTTGTGGAAGGTACACTAGGGTGCATTTTGAGGCATGGATGGAGAGGTAGTGGCACCACTAGAAGGGTCAACATTAGAAGGCACATATCTATTTTAAGGTGAGTGGATTCGAGGAGAATTTTTTTTTTTGAGCCAAGGCCCAGAGGAAGGTCTTGTCCAAGGAAGGAATCTAAAATAAATCAACTTCATGACAAAGAATCATTAGTAAACCATAATTAATTTTTACAATCAGTAACTATTTCATATCGGAAATGTGCAATTGAATGCACAACATGCATAATAGATTTATGTAGCTATGTGATAACTTGTTGGAGAGATGTCAAAGGTTCAACCATTTCATGACAAGGTTCTAGAAATACCCTAGGGGATAGAAGTTGATCTTAAATTTAACTTGATCTAAAATTCAAGATCTTTTAACCATTGTTTGCATGTGAATTTTTAATTGTTGACCACCTTTGTAATGCAAAATTAAAGAACATTCATCAAGCACATGAGCACATCAACATGTAAGCAAACCATGCATGAACAAGAATTGGTAATGGAGTTCACCAGACCCCCTGGCTACGTCTCCGAGCCACTTTCCAAATGGAAAGGCCGATAGATTAAGTATTCAAATGCTTACAATATGAATTCTGAATTATGCTTGTCATATACAGTAACAGACTTCAACAACAGTTGCAAGATGAAATTCTGAGACTTTTAAGTATGAACATGAATACTTTTCTGTGTATCCGAAATATTCTGTGAGCACTTTTCTATCTCGATGGCTGAATGCAAAAATTGAAGCTGAATTTGTAATCCTTGCAAAAAACTGATACTTTTGAGTATAAACTCGATATATTTTAGAACTGGACTCAGAATGCCCTTCTTGGCAGAATTCCCAAAATCTGCCTCTAATCTGTATAGCCCGTACAACCTCAGGATGGGTGCAAATCTAGAACCACCTCGATCTGTATGCAAAACCACCTCAGTATGTGTGTAAATCCACCTTGGGCTGCATGAAAAACCACCTCGGTCACTGTATAAAACCACCTCGGGCTACGTGCCAGTCTCTACCTGCATCAAAACTCTCCCCTGGGATCTGTGCTCATGGCTCATTTAAATAAGGAAAACAATAGTTTAAGGAGGCGCGAGCCATGGGCCACATGCCCTACAAAATCCCCCAAATCTCGGCAATTTTTAAAATTATTTCACCACCTCTTGCCACGTCTCATGGCGGTGGCACATTGGTATATATGGTGGTTAGGGGGGGTGGAAGTCCCGGGGTCACACCCGCGGGCTTCTCCTCCCACCGCATATGTGATATGGTATATTTTGATATATGATATGGCATATAGTTTATGGTTGAACTTTGGTGTGTTATAACATATGTTTTTGGCGCATTTATGACATATGGTTGGATTTTGGTTATATTATATGTTTATATTATATGGACTTTGGATATATGGCATGGTTCAATAACATTTAAATACTGGGGGGGGGGCTCGATGTTGGCAAAGTTGAGTGCTAAGCCCTTGACCACCTCCCTTTTTCCCAACCATGGGGTCATGGTGGCCTTATCCTAAGGTATTGGGTTCAATTCCCATAGCCCCAAATTACATTTTTTAACCATTTCCAACCATTTTTCACCATTTTAAGAATCTTTGATGAAACTTGAACTGCTGATATCTTCGTCATCTGGAGGTCGTTTTTCTCGAAATGAACGTCATCGGAAATCTACTCACGAGCACTTCCACTTTGTAATATTTACTTTACATTTTGAATACTTTAAATCTATCAAATTGAGATGATCCACTTGGATCAGAAGCGGTCTCACAAATCCGGGAGGAGTTCGTCCCAAGAAGTAATGTGCATAGATGCTATAGCTTCTGGCTCTCCAATATCAATTACCAATTCACACTTTTCATGTTGCATGTCCCACCTCAAGTATGAAATTACTTCTAGTTGCAAGCTGGTGATCTACAACTTCGTTTCCTCTTCAATATCTGGACAAGACTTAAAGTGGTTGGAGAGAGTGTATATCCAAAAATCTGTAGTCTCTCCATCCATTTTCCTTGAAAATTTCGAAAATTGAAAGAATGTGTTGATCTGCATATAAGTTGGAGATCATTTCTATTGTAGGTGAAGTAACTCATGAAGAGAGAGAGATAAATCTTGAAGTGGTGTAGACACATTGGATTTTGAATCTTGTGCATAAATATCTCTACGCGGTGAAATGTTTTTCATCCACTAGTTGATTCATTTATGAAAATATGTTTCTAAGGTATGGAGAAGGTGCTCTAGAATGCTTGGGAACAATATGGTTGATATGATGCTGGAGATTGTGCAATGAGATATTGGAGATCACTGAGAAAGGTGCACTCAAAGTATGGAGAAGGGTGTAGTCAAAGCCTTAATAAATAAGATGTCGAAGAGCCCTCAAAAGGGTGTACAAGAAGCTTTGAGTAGAGAATTGATTTCTGAGACTTATTATCACAAAACAAAAATCTTGAGATTTGTGTATGGTCCTATTTGGTTCTTGATTGTGAGAAAAATCTTTTCAAGATCATGGATAATTTTAAGGATGGAAATTTATATTAAAATGTAGAAACATGGGCTAATATTACTAGTCCTTAATAAAGAAAATGTAAAATGTTTGGCGATATTTTTGAAAATGTTCAAACTTCTAAGGATTTTATATATTTCTATAATTTTTTGGCTATTTCTAAGGTAAAATAATTTTATTCTATAGACTTTTGGCAAATTGTTTTTAGAAAAATGGAAATTGGTGAATCTTTTTATGGGAAAAAACATGGAAAAGTATCCCATTGGTGAAATTTAGCCCATAAAATCATTTATGTTCAATATTGTTTCTCTCCTACCAATTGATTGTAAGAAGATCTAAAAGGGCACACAACACATTCAGGTTGTCATGCAAAGACTAGCATAAACAGAGTAACAAAAGACAAACTGAGCACATACGAGAAGAAAGAAACATAGTTCTTTTAGCTTCAGAAAATGACCATCATCCCATTCAGAGAGAGGGGAGTGCCCTTTTTTATGCAAGGAGACTTTTTCCTCCTCTTTTACTAACTATTTACAATAGAAGTTGCTACTATGAAATAATCCTACTAACACCTATTATGGGAGTTACTACTATGAAATAATCCTACTAACACTTATTATGGGAGTTACTACTATGAAATAATCCTACTAACACTTATTATGGGAGTTACTACTATGAAATAATCCTACTAACACTTATTATGGGAGCGCCTTGCTCAACATGATTGTCTAGGGAAGCGTACAATATAAAGGACTGACACTAACTAAACATACTAATCATTTATTGGGTAGCACCATATTCAACATAACTCGTGAGAGTTGTTTACAAAAGAACTTGTTAACACTACTCTCTCATGCTAAGTGGTGAAGGAAGGGGTGAGAACTTCCTAGTGGCCCACAAATACCATGGTATTGTATAAGGTTATCTGAACTACTCTATGAATCAAGTCAATATTATGCCAACAAATACGATGTATTCAGGTCTAACCATTGAAAATGGAAAAAAGTGAGCAATTTTAATGTGATAACATCTATAATGAATCCCAATCAAGCATAAATAAATACATGATCATAGGAATCTATGATTCTATCTTTTAGAAATTATTTTTCCCCACCTAATAAGGATTATGATGTAGACAATAATATAATAATGACTCCAAATGTATCCTCTCTTCCACTATTCCTTTTACTCAATTTCTCTTTTTGAAAATAGAAGAGGAGACATGATTTGGGAAAATGTGACACTTTTGACCTCATTGGATGATGCTAATAAATTATTGTTGTTAGAATACCATTAATCTCCAATAATTTCAGTGGTAGATTAAAATAATAAAGAGAAAAAAGAAAAAAAATAATAGTATTCCATCAATGTGGATAATCCTCATTTTATTCTTATAAGATTTGTTTCATGTCACCATACTAGGGAAAGAAATAAAAATGGGTATTGAAAATGTGACAAAAAAATGGATACCTAATATATCTAGTGAAAATAACATATTTTTATCTGAAAATTGTTTTGGAAGGGTATTCACATTTTTTTGGGTGGATGTGTTCCTTATTATCTAATGAAATTAGGTTATTTAATATAGAATGTTCTATTTCAAATATTGAGTAGATTAATCCCCCATGATTTGTGAACTCATAATGTCAATTTTGAAGAATCTTGAGATGTTTAGCATCTACACCTTTAAGAAGAATGAAAAAGCCCAACTAGTAGAAGTTAAGAGTAACCTTTAAGAAGAATGAAAAATCCCAACTAATAGAAGTTGAGAATAATGTTACAAAGAAATCCCCCTGTAGACAAGTGGATTCTCTCTTGGACTCTAGAATCCTAAGACCAAGATAGAAAAGTGCTATTGTGGACACTGACTTTCCTTTGCATGAAGCTAAACAATTCAAAGAAGAAGAAGGAAGAAGGGTAAATACCTTTTACAGACATTTGTCCTTGCTCGATCCAGGTTGATCTTGATCTCCAAGTTCTTCATAAGGTCCTGCAATACAATGAGAAACAACAATGAGACATACTTCCTACTCTACCATGATTAGCTTCATAATGAATCTATGAAAGAAACAATTTCATGAAACGTACACAAACTTTAAAGGAAACATGCCAAGCATAGATTTATATTAATGAAAACAAAGTGAAATTATTACAACCATGGATGTAGGTGAAACAAATTCACCAAGCTCTCTTTGTCCAAACCCTTTCTCAAATAATACACACTCAAAATGTTGATTCTTCAATGATATCTCCCTTATGAGATCATAAGTTTGATACTTCACAATGTCTCCATATCAATACCACTCATGAGATCATAAGTTTGGTATCGCTGAATCTCCTTCATGTACCTTTCACCATGAGAATCCCTCCTTATATAAGTTGGAAAGATGTAAACACTTGAGAAATATTTGGGATAAGTTCAGGATTCCTCTCCTTCATTTGTGGATCTTACCTAATATCATGCCTTGACCTCTGATTCGAATCCAACCAAATTTAGAGATTGAGGGGATTCTTCTCTGATTTATCTCAACAAACCAAATATCGCTCATAAAGGGCAATGCTCCCCCAAAAGGCTGCACAAAGTGTTTCAACACTCCCCCAAAGAAGGCTAGGGAGCGTCAACACTCCCTGACAGTGAGTAGGGGAGTGCTACCTTCCAAAAATCATTTTTGAGTGGTTTTCTTCATGGAAAATGCTTTGTACTCTTCATCAAATGATTTATCTTCCTAAAACCAATATTTGAAGGTGTCTTAAGTGTCCTTGTGATGTTGTTAGAGGAACGACATAGGAAATATGGCAGTATGATGTTTGTGACACTTGTGACACTTGTGGTCAAGATGAGACACTTGCGGACAAGATGTGACACTTACAACACTTGTAATGATGACATTTGCAACACTATTGAAGTGAGTAATTTTGATGTGTAAGATATTTCCCCCCAAAGTGTGAAGTTAGAAGATGAGAACTGATGACTCAAGTACTTTGTAGACCTTTTCAAGCAAGGTTAAGGACTTAGAGAACCTAATATAAGCTGCGCACAACCATCAAACAAATATTATGACATGTTTCAAACCCAAGGCAGGCATACCTATGCTTGAGTGATAAAGATTTTCAAGGTATGGCCTCCATAACATACACTGCGAATCCATAATTATATTAACAAAAATTTATAGCCATTGAAGATACAGTGTGGATCTATACTCATATGACATGAACTGATCGTAGCCACGAAGAATACATAGCGGATCTACGATCTAACAAGACATAGCCACGACCAATACAAAGTCGATCTATGTGACAGTATATATGTCAACGTTCAAAAGAAACTCTATCAGAACTTGGGAAAAGTACATATAAGAGTGATGACTCAACCCAGGGTCTTCTTACCGATACCGATGTAGTATGAATCTAACCATGTGAATAGATGTTCTGATGTTGAACATGGAAAAAACCGCTTGGTTACTAGTCAATGAGGTAAACCGTTAAAAAGTGTGAGGGAAATCACCATTTATGTCAATGATTCCCAAGGTACTCTAGTACATTCCAACGAATGTGAATGGATGAGATGAAGTCAAACATCTATGGAATAATCCAATCATAGGTCAATGATGTAAACCCATTGTCGGATGTGAGGAGTCTTGCCATTGAGGCATGCAGGTCCCAAGGTACTAATTGGTTTCTAAGTCTAGTTCCTGGATAATGTGTTGAGGTCGACAAGAATAAACTTGTTAGAGGAGGGCATTAATGTACCCCCCATCAATGACACAAAACTGACACAAATATGTAAATTGGTAGATCAAATGAACATGGATTGACAAAGGTATTGAAACAGGATATTTGTGGTGGCTAACTCTCGAGGAAGATACTTCTCTTGAGCACTGAGGCACACAACAGAAACACGCCATGGACCAAAACATGATGATGCAATGGATATTGTGCCTTTCATTGGGTGAACCAAAGGAGTAATAAGACTCAAGGGATTGGTTTAGTGCAGAGGTTCGGTGGATAAAAATGCATGCAAAGATAAAATGCCTTGTTCAAGGGTGACTGTAAGAATTACTGGTAATGTTCTCAAAAACTACTTGGCTTGCTTCCTTTAATTTTTCCCCCGTCCAAATAGATGATTACCTCTTTTTAATTTAATGAGCTCGAGGAGGGTAACACATGATCGATATAACTCACCTTCGGTAAGTCCCTCTTCCTTTGTTTAACAAACTGGAAGAAGTAAGGGTTCGGTCCCGTATGGGCCCTTCAATGTATGATTGTTTAACGAGTCTAGAGAAGGTAAAGTCAGTGATTTTTCATGTTTAGAGAATCTGAAAAGAACTTAAAGATGACTCCATGGTTGTCCTTTTTTGTAATGTTAGGCTTGAGAGGCCGAAAAAGAGATAAATTATCACTTGAAAAATGACCTTTCAAACCATTTAACGAGTGGGAAAGGAAGCAAGATCACTCGACAATATTTTCATGTTTAGAGAGTCTGAAAAGAGCTTAAAGGAGACTCTAGGGGGTTCATTTTTCGTAAAACCTTTACAAGTCGGAAAAATTTATAAAAGTATACTCGGTTACATTCTCATGTTTTTACGAGCGTGAGAAAGAGCAAAGGCTAAGCTCGGTACTCTGCCGTCAGCTTGAAAGCTAGTGACTTAACTCCAGAATGATCATCAAAGGTTGGATAAATGAGAACTTATGATTAAAGTACTTTGTAGACTTTTTCAAGCAAGGATAAGGACTCAGATAATCTCATAGAAGATGCACACAACCATCAAACTTGACATCAATGGTGATTTCCCTTGCGCTTGTTAACGGTTTACCTCATTGATCGGTAATCAAGTCGTTTCTTCCATTTTAGACATCAAGAAATATATTCACATGGTTAGATTCGTACTACATCGGGATTGGTAAGAAGACCCTAGGTTGAGTCGTCACTCTTATATTTACTTTTCCCAGGTTGCGACGAAGTTTCTTTTGAATGTTGACACATATACTGTCACATAGATCCACATTGTATTGGTCGTGGCTATGTCTTGTCATCTCGTATATCCACTGTTTATTCTTCGTGGCTATGATTAGTTCAGGTCATAGGAGTATAGATCCATATTGTATCTTCAGTGGCTATACCTTTTTGTCAGTAAAATTATGGATCCGTAGTGTATTTTATGGTGGCCATACCTTGAAATTCTTTATCACTCAAGCATAGATATGCATGCCTTGGGTTTGAAACATGTCATAATATTTTTTTGGTGGTTGTGGGAAGCTTCTATCAGGTTCTGTGAGTCCTTACCATTTCTTGAAAAAGTCTACAAAGTACTTCAGTCATCAGTTATCATGTCTCCAGCCTTTGATGATCATTCTGGATTTAAGCCACTAGCTTTCAAGCTGGGGGTAAAGTACTGAGCTTAGTATTTGTTCTTTTTCGTGCTCTTAAAAACATGAGAATTTAACTGAGTATACTTTTATCACTTTTTCGGACTCGTAAAGGTTATACGAAAAAGGAATCCCAAGTGGAGTCGCCAATTTTTGTTACAGAGAAATCCCCCTACAGACAAGTGGATTCTCTCTTGGACTCTAGACTCCTAAGACAAAGACAGAAAAGTGTTATTGTGGACACTGAATTTCCTTTGCATGAAGCTAAACTATTCAAAGAAGGAGGAAGGGTAAATACCTTTTACCGACGTTTTTCCTTGCTCGATCCAGGCTGATCTTGATCTCCAAGTTCTTCAAAAGGTCTTTCAATACAATGAGAAACAAGAATGAGACATACTTCCTACTCTACCATGATTAGCTTCATAATGGATCTAGGAAAGAAACAAGTTCATGAAACGTACATAAACTTTAAAGGAAACAGTCTAAGGATATATTTATATTAATGAAAACAAAGTGAAATGCTTATAGCCATGGATGTAGGTGCAACAAATTCACCAAGCTCTCTTTGTCCAAACCCTTGCTTAAATAATACACACACAGAATGTTGATGCTTCAATGATATCTCCCTTATGAGATCATAAGTTTGATACTTCACAATGTCTCCATATCAATACCACTCATGAGATCATAATTTTGGTATCTCTCAATCTCCTTCATGTACCTTTCACCATCAGAAGGTTTCCTTATATAAGTTGGAGAGACCCAACCACTTGAGAGATATTTGGGATAAGTTGAGGATTTCTCTCCTTCAGTTGTGGATCGTCCCTAAGATCATGCCTTGACCTCAGTTTTGAATCCAACCAACTTCAGAGATTGAAGGGATTCTTCCCTGATTTATCTCAACAAACCAAAATTTGCTCTGAAAGGTCATCTCTCCCCCAAAAGGGTGCACAGAGCATTTCAACGCTCCCCCAAAGAAGGCTAGGGAGCACTGGTGCTCCTTCACAGTGGGTATGGGAGTGTTGCCTTCCAAAATAATTTTTTAGTGGTTTTCTTCATCGTAAATTCTTTGTACTCTTCATCAAATGATTTATATTCCTAAAACCAGTCTTTGAGGGTGTCTTAAGTGTCCTTGTGATGTCGTTAGAGGCATGATATAGGCAATATGGAAGTATGATGTTTGCGACACTTGTGGTCAAGATGTGACACTTGCAGACAAGATGCGACACTTACAACACTTGTAATGACTACATTTGTGACACTGTTGAAGTGAGTAATTTTTATGTGTAACAAATACTTGGAGGAAGAATACTAATGTTATTGGATATAACATTAATCAAGGAAATAATATCACTCATTATTTTTTCATAAGAGGAAATAGTTTAAAAATGACTATTGAACATTGAAACAAAAATAATTCACAAGATATTCCTTTTCTTCAAGAAGATCCCTATCAAAGATAATGTATAGAAGAAATGATTTAATGGGTTGTAAAAATCTAAATGGAACACTAAATATTTTTTATTTAGTGTGGGACTTTCTCTCGTGGAAGATCGTAGCCATGGCATTATTAGAAGATCGAAGATCCTATTTTATTGATTTGGAGTCCTAAGACATTCAAAACATTTTTTCGTAAATACAACCTCAATTATAGTTCAAATGAAAAATATATGGCTCCCACGAGTTGACCTATTATTTAACCACTTTGATATCATGTGGATGTCACCTCCGCTCCCATTACCCAAACATGTGAAGCTAGTGATGTGTGGAATTTAAAGAATATTATATAGTGTCGAAAATTATCTAAACCTAATTAATATTTGGTGTATGCAAAAACACTAACCCTAACCTTACATAACTATAATGACATGTTAAAAATTGTGGTGTGGGAAAATGGGTTTTGTTCCCATTGTACCGTTTTGTTGTTCCATAGCCAAGAAGGTCAAAGAAATGGGACATTTGAGTAGGACACAAGAAAAAAATGACCATTTAGCAATCATCCATCCCACATTTTCTATTCCAAATGCATGGTCATTCCATATTTCTTTGTATCTTACATTACATATCAAGAAAAAAAAATCCTCATTTTCTTGTTGGGTTTTTCCACATCAAGTTTTCCATGGTATCTCTTTTGTTCATTATATTGATAGTATACTCATTGTAATGTTGTACATTATCTTTTTATATTTTTAGTTCTTTTCAATATTCTGAGTGATATTCCTGTAATATTAATAAAGCACCCATTAATACAAAACATCCTCATTGTCTTGGTATCTTGGAGTAGCAAAATTTCGTTCATTGTATTGATGGGTAGATTCTCTTTTATTTTCTCAATGCTTTTCAATATTTTTACAATATGTTTGTAATATCCATGATAATTTATATATCACATAGAATAACAGAGAGACACTAAATCTTTTTAAGAAAGACAAAGCACATTAAAGTTTCAACAACTTATTTTGGTAAATCATAGAGAAAATGAGATATTGATACATGATAGCACACTTAATTTCTTTGTTGAGAATCATACATCCTAGTCACATGCAATGTGAGGAGATTATTGATGTGAGTCTTGTATCTATAAAAATATTATTAAAAACTATACTCTATTTTAACTTCAAATATACATTTCAAGTAAAAATAAGTTTATGCTCACTTTTATAAAAAAAAAATAAAAAAATTAGTGAATGACACTTTACATGTCAAGTAGAATACAAGAATGATTCCAAGTCTCCTAGAGACAGACAAAGAACAATGAAATTCTAAAATTTGTTTGTGACAAATCATCTAAACAATGAGGTATGAATACATGATAGCATGATATAAGATATCTCCTTGTCCACATTTGTGCATCGTAGTCCCTCACAATGTAAATAGATTATAGATCACATACAATAGAAGAGACAAAGTCTAAAGATCTAGAAAATGAGGTATCAATACAAGATAGCATGACATAAGATATCTCCTTGTTCACATTTGTGCATCCTAGTCCTTTGACAATGTGTATAGATTATAAATCACATACAATAGAAGAGATAAAGTATAAGGATCTATAAAATGAGGTATCGATATCTCCTTGTCCACATTTGTGAATCCTAGTGTGTGACAATGTAAATAGATTATAGATCACATAAAATAAAAGAGATAAAGTATAAGTCTCCTAAGTAAGGAGAGAGAATAATGAAGTTCTAAAAGTTGATTGTGAAAAATCATAAAAGTTGATTGTGACAAATCATAGAGAAAATGAAATATGATGATAGTACAATATAAAGCATTTATTTGTTGACAATTGTGTAATCTTAATTGTATAATATTAATTGCATAATGTAAAAAGGGAATTTTTTTTATGGATGTCTATTTTCTCTAAAAATGTTTTTAAAAAAATCATTATTATATTATAATTTTGAATATATAAATAAAATCAAAATAAATTTATATCATTTTTTAAATTATTTTAAAAATTTAATAAAAAAATATTTTATTTTTTTTATTTTTTCATAAAAATACAAAACAACTCAACTCATAGTAAAATCAAAGAATACAAGATACATTGACTTATAAATATACCCTCATATAATTTGCAATTTGTATCACGAGTGTTTATGTATACACATATAATTCAAAAC
Source organism: Picea glauca (assembly GCA_000966675.3). NCBI lineage: Eukaryota > Viridiplantae > Streptophyta > Pinopsida > Pinales > Pinaceae > Picea > Picea glauca. The sequence continues at coordinate 96,713 of JZKD02S2364779.1, forward strand.
ATTAAAACATAAAAAAAATTATTTAATTGGAAGATCACCATTTTATATATAATTAGTGTTGATGTATACACATATAATTCAAAACATTAAAACATAAAAGATTTACTTAATTTGAGGATCACCATTTTATATATAGTTAGTGAAATTTGATAACTTGTTTTGACTATTATCTCTAATCATATTTTAATAATTAATACCCTCACAAAATTTACAATTTGTATCTCTAGTGTTTATGTATACACATATATTCAAAACATTAAAACATAAATAAAATTATTCAACTTGAGTATCACCATTTTATATACAATTATTGAAATTTGATAACTTGTTTTAACCATTATCTCTAAACATATTTTAATAACTAAATTGTTTATATTGTTTATATACATAATCAGTTAAATTTGATATATCTTAATTAATATATATATATATATATATATATATATATATATATAGTTTAGCAATAAAAAAGATTATCTTTTCTCACAAACAATATATTTATTTAACTTAACAGTCTCATATAAAGATATAAAGTCTCATATATCAATATATTTAACTTAACAGTGACCTTTTAAATATATATATATATATATATATAATTTTAAAACCAAAATAAACATAACATAAATCTTTTTCCCTTTTCCCCTCTTGTCAAAACTTGTTTTCATCCTCCACCCAAAACCATTTCTTAAAAATAAAAAAATAAAAAATATATATAAAGTCAAAACCCCATACCCTACAACAACTTCCCTTCTCCAGAAAGCCAGCTAAAACCGTGCTGTTCAATGAAAAGATTGCGAAGGCCACCCATGCCTGCTACAACTCTAGCAAGCCAGCTAAAACCGTGCTGTACAATGAAAAGATTGTGAAGGCCACCCATGCCTGCTACAAATGAATCTTTTGTTGCTGAGTTGTGCTCTACTTCTGTGTATATCATGTACAAAGAAAAGTACATGCTGCACACATGATCGTGACATTTCCATGTGCTTCATTTCCTCTTATATGCCCCCTCACTCTTCACTTTCACATAGTGTGCACCCACCCACTTTCACTGTATGCATTTCCCCTATTATAACTGGCGATCGTGACATCTCCATGTGTGACACCATTTCCTGTCTTCCCTCCTCCCTCTTGACTTTCACACATTATGAACACACTATTTTCACTACATACATTTTCTCTTTCATAACTGCCAACGGTCATCACGTGATTCAATTGAATACTTCCGTTGGAATTCAATTGTAAAAAGTTGTCGTGAACAGTTACTACACTATTTTCACTACATACATTTTCTCTTTCATAATTGCCAACGGTCATCACGTGATTCAATTGAATACTTCCGTTGGAATTCAATTGTAAAAAGTTGTCGTGAACAGTTACTTGGGCTTGTCATTGTCATTCGTTTGTTTCTTTACTTGTTTCTTTCATTGCTGTGGCTCTACTTCCTCCACCATTTAGAATCCTAGTCTCACAGATTTCTTATACAAGATTATTATTTATAAGAGAGATAAAAGACATTTGCACACACCGCTAGTTTTGCAATATTTCCATCCACTAGCATAACTGGAATATATATAGTATAAAACTGCATAAATGTTTATATATATGCTTTGAAAAAATTACATAGGCATCAATAGTTAGGCATTTAGGCATTTATATATGTACCAATTAAAAGAGTGGCAGTCTATGGGTTTCAAACAAATTTGTAGGACAAGGGATATCTGGAAATAACAATTAGACTGTTAAAATCTATGAAGTTGTCTATACCTTACTCCCTATGATTTCTTTAAAAAACACATTTAACCACGTCTTTTTTATTTGTTTTTTTGAAATGATATATTTGTTAATAAATTTATATTATGTTTTTGAGTTATATCTCTCCTACGGTTGTTCATGATTTTTTCCTATGATATCTTTAAAAAAACACATTTTTTAACCACGTCTTTTTTATTTGTTTTTTTGAAATGATATATTTGTTAATAAATTTATATTATGTTTTGAGTTATATCTCTCCTACGGTTGTTCATGATTTTTTTAAATAGTTTATTTCTTAATTCAAATAGAAATCAAATTATACTTAGACTGATGGTTTTGACTTAACACCCCAAATCCTCATAAAAACTAATTACCATAAATTTTCATTATTAACATTCAAACAAAAACAAAATATTCACTATGGCCTAAGTTCATATTCCATGATTTATTACAACCTCTAACTTCATTAAAAGCGAACATAAATTTATGTACATAGAGAAATGAACTTATTGGCCTGAGTTTGTATAATATCAACTTGGCTGTCTGAAATCCGAGATTTAGAGAGACGTGAGTTTTGTATGCTTATGAGACAGCAAAGAGGAGAGTAAAATATATTGCTTCATGGAGTTTGTTCGCGTCAGAAGTCACTCCTGGATTGTAGCAGGAGTTAGCTCGAGGTCCATCAGTTTATGTCACTATTTGTTAATAAAGGGTGATGAATAGAAGTAAACTCGGAACAATATCATTCTAACTCAGAAACTAGGCCAGGCATGCACAAGATGAGGTCTTGGTTCAACTTCAGACAGTAAGTTGTAATAAGGGTGAGTAGAAGGAAGACTTCTGTGAGGAAATGCAAAGGGCTGTTGAAGGCATCAAGCTTCCAACAACCTGTAGAAGAAAAATTTGAACATAAGAACTTCTTATATTCAAAAGAAGAAACACTAAAAGAACATAACAACCTTATAATAAATCATTTATCATAACACTGTCACGACGATTCATGTGAATGATTCAATCATGAACCCTTTTAGTATGAGATCGAAACCAGATGAAAAAGAGAACTGCCTTCTATTGAACAAGAAAATTTCATATGCAGATACATAGCTAGGAAAACCAGTGCTTCATTAAAACATTACAGTTGGGAGCTCTGCTCTACCATCCATGCCTTACAAAAATACCAAAACTGAATATACATACTCAGAGAAATTCACCTCCTTGGCCCCAGGAGGGTAGCTGAGCTACCTCATTTAAGGATTTACATGCACATGGTCTTCCTTCAGACTGTACACGTAGCTTCTTGTCTGACACTACTTCAGATGACACGGATTCTGCAGGAAAACTATCCATCAGAGTACCATGAACTAACTTCTTCTGACCCTTCCCATACCTTGCATTTATGGATTGAGCTGAGGTCTCAACCACCTGCTCAATATTCATTGACTGCTTCTTCCATGGAGGGTGGTCGGGACAGAATACATAGAGAGTGACCAGGTGTCGGTTTTCCAACGCTTGGAGGCCAACCTTCATTTCTTCAGGTTTCACTCTCAATGTAACCACAGGGCCATGCAACTGTCTTCAAGGAGGCTTTTACATTTCGCGTTTTGGGATTCGGCGATTCCCGATGCAGTGGAGGAGCGACCCCTTGTCTTTCAAAGTCCTGGTAGCCAGAATGTCGAAACGGCTCCTGGGGAGCTTTTACATTTCGCGTTTTGGGTTTCGGCGATTCCTGATTCAATGGAGGAGCGACCCCTTGTCTTTCAAAGTCCTGGTAGCCGGAATGTCGAAACGGCTCCTGGGAGGCTTTTACATTTCACATTTTGGGTTTTGGTGATTCAGGAGTGACCCCTTGTCTTTCAAAGTCCCAATAGTCGGAATGTCGAAACAACTCCTGCGGGGATTTTACATTTCGTGTTTCGGGTTTCAGCGATTCCCGATGTAGTGGAGTAGCGATCCCTTTTCTTTCAAAGTCCGGGTAGCAGGAATGTCGAAACGGCTCCTGGGGGGCTTTTAGATTTCACGTTTTGAGTTTCGACGATTCCCGATGCAATGGAGGAGTGACCCCTTGTCTTTCAAAGTCTCAATAGTCGAAATCACAACCAAGCCTGATCACGAGCCATCTGTCTCCACTGGATTGGACGACAACGATCATTTCATGACTTTGGCCATAAGAGATGAGCCCATGTGCTAAACCTCATGCAACTCTGCGACTCAAGCTTACCCGATGAACATCGATCTACTCCATCTATGGATCCTCGTCGTTAAAAACAAAATGCCCGCTCTCTTGATTTTAAGCCCGAAATGGACTTCTTTTGTGTGTTGCACTTGGCGCTCATGACTGCGGCCTTTGAATAAAACACATTTGATGGGTTTTAAACCCCATTTCTACGCATTTACACCAAGGGCCCGAAATTGGAGAGGAACACCCCCTTGCAAGAATTGGGGCTAACAGAGTTCATGTTAGGTTATTAAAAAGGATCTATTTTGTTAAGCATTCTTTATGCTAATTTGGTCATTTAAGAAAGTTAGAGTTTTGATTAATGTAGACTGTTTTTTGGAATATTTCCATTTATTAAAATAAGAAAAAAATTTAAACAATGTTTTATATATATAAGAAATTTGGATTGGTTTTGGAGTATAACCCAAAACTGTTTAAAGAAATAAGTTAAGTCTCCTAAATCCGAAGGTATTTGGCAGGAGTAAAAGACTGTCATGTTACTGTTATAAACCATCAACAAGTTATTCCAGGTAGCATAGATTTTCTCGAATAAAAATGATAGCATTCAATGATAACATTCACTACTCCTAATTCACAACTAAATTATAATAATATTTTCCTACTATGTTTATATATCAATGAAATTTCAATCCTAATAAAATTCCAACCACATCTCATATCTCCAAATTTCACAAGACTGAAGTTTAAAAATAAAAAATAAATCATTAACCACCAATTTAACTTTAATTATAATTGATGCGATTCCCTGTATTCCAGATTGCATATGTAAGATAACCTGAACCTTATTTGTTTTCGATTCGAAAGTGATAAAATTCCACAATCATGGGAAATGAAAATAAATCCTACAAAAAAACATGAAGTCAGACTTTGTCTCTCTAACTCGAACGACTCGTCTTTTCTACAATGAATTTAGTTTAAAATTTAAACAGCTCGTCTCTTTTCTATTTTATTTTACGCCTTTGTTTCGTCATGGCATATACATATACTATAGAATAGATATATATCACTGTGTAACCATAAAATCGGCCATCCGTTTTGCCATGAATTTGAAATAATGTTTTGGTGGAGCAAATGATGCTTGTACTCTCGTGGGATATAGGGAATGTTTTCCCATGCAATGTGTCCTGTGGTCGATTGATAAGATAATTGTTTTCGTGTGGTAGGATAAAGGACATGTTGTCCCTCATTGTGTCTTGTGTTGTATTTATAAGACAAGTGTCTTAAGTTTTGGGCAAAACTTTTATGACCTTTTATTGGTAAGATGATCTTGTTAATATTAAATGCCTAGTTATTCACTTATATCATTTTATTTGTAAATGTAAGTATATTTTAAAAGATCAACTTGGGCTTTTCAGCCTTATCAAATAAGAGTCATTGAATAAGTATGACATATTCCTTATGTAAAGTTGATAGTAAAAATGTAAGTCTATTTTAAAAGAGCAAATTATGGTCTTTAGCCTTAGCCGTAGCCCATACGTGATATTGAATAAATATGTTCCATTCCTTAGGAGGGTCTTTAGCCATAGCGTAGGTTCCGTTGAATAAGTTTGTTCCATTATTTAGGACTGCAATTTTAAGATAAAGAAAGGGCGCATAAGGTAATGCAAAGTTGATACAAAAGGATAGGTGGAGTGAGTTTGTGAAATGATGATATGTAAGATGTAGGTGTTGGAATATATATAGTTCGTACTTATCTAATATGCTTGCTAATGTATTAAGAGGTAGAGCTAATCTCTACGTGAGTTGTGTGATACTATTTTTAAGAGGTTGTTAGAGAGTTGGATTAGTGAGATCCTAGTTTGGTGTGTGGTTGAGACATTCTCTCAACCTCTCTAATTATCTTTAGAATAAGTTAAATATGATAACAACATATACACTCTATATAATAGAATCCATTGTATTGATATTAAAAAGTAATAGAATATTTGTTAATATTACTCTACTCTCCCATTTTCTCATGGTATAAGAACTTCAGCCCTGTGCGTGACTCCCTCATGGGAGTTCCAGGTACATGTGGAGAGCAGAGTAAATTATTTAGGTGAGACAGTTGTACTTTCTATTTTTGTCTTGCTTGAGCCTATTTATCTCAACCATCTCCCATTGCATTGTAGCTTCTTCAATCTTCTAATAATATCTTCTTCATACATTTCAATATACTATTCTATTTTTTTCTCTCTGCATTTCTCTATGCTTCACAATTTATCATGGTATCAAAGCTTCAGTAGTAAGCCTCTTCACACAGTCTGGAGAGCAACTTGATCCTCACAGCGCAGAGCTTCACGGATCTTGAAATCACGCAACACAGACTCTTTCACAAGGTTTGGAGAGTTGTCTGTCATACTCTCGAAAGACCCTCGCAGGAAACTTCCATGAGGAAGCACTCCGTCTTATGTTCAAAAGATCAACATAGGAAGCTAGCAGAGGAAGCAGAGCATACATCGCTCGAAAGATCCATACGAAGAGAACGCAGAAGAAGAAACAGTAAAGATTCTTGTAATTTTTCAAGAATCATCAAAGATTCACGAAGAAGAGCTGCAGAACGGAAGATCATTTAAAGAACTCGAAGAAAACGTTCAAAATCGTTAAAGATTGTTGCAGAAGGCACAATTGTTTAAAGTTGTTGCGAAATTCGCTCAAATCTATCAAAGATTGTAGTAGAAAATGAAGAACTCGTGAAATTCCTTCAAATCTTTGAAAGATTCACAAATCTTTCTTCCACAGAAGTAAAGAATGCATCTCAGGCCCAAAGAACAACCATTGCGGCCATAAGAGTCATCCTGCGAATGGATTCAGAGTGGGAAACCAGTTCAGAAGGGACGAGGAGAGCGTGGAAAAGGCGAAAGCATTTCATCCGTTAGATCTTACGCAAAGGACCGACAGTCGTTGGATTAGCGAGAAGGTGCACGAGGTTTAATCCTCTGGAGCACAGAGGAGAATTTTTGACTTGAGAAGTCCCGACATCATCTGGACCGTCCATCAAGACACACGTGGCGAGATCTCGACATTTCGTGACTCGCAGGTGTAAAGGTCAGAAGACATGTCGTGAGAATTC
>JZKD02S2364779.1:108682-155223 GCA_000966675.3 Picea glauca
AAGAAGAGTATTGGTGTCAAGTGGGTTTAGAAAACTAAACTCAATGAAAAAGGGAAGATTGAAAAACACAAGGCAAGACTTGTTGCCAAAGGATTCTCACAACAACCAGGTACTGATTATGGTGAAACTTTTGCTCCAGTAGAAAGATTAGACAATTTCAGAACTCTATTGGCCATAGCAGCACAACACAAATGGCAAGTATACCAGATGAATGTCAAGTCAACATTCTTGAATGGTTTCTTAGAAGAAGAAGTTTATGTCGATCAACCACCTAGATTTGAAGTCCAAGAGCACCCAACCAAAGTATATTGGTTGAAGAAAGCCTTGTATGGTTTAAAGCAAGCTCCAAGAGCTTGGTACAACAGAATTGACACTTATCTGATCAAAAGTGGTTTCAGCAGAAGCCAAAATGAACCAACACTTTATACCAAAACAGATCAGCACGGTAAAATTCTATTTGTATGTTTATATGTTGATGACATGATCTACACAAGAAATCTTGAGTTAACAGATTTCAAACATGCCATGCAATCTGAGTTTGAGATGACAAATCTTGGCATAATGAAATACTTTTTAGGGATTGAGGTTAATCAATCACCCAAAGTCATTTTTGTCTGTCACCAAAAGTATGCAACAGACATCATCAAAGGATTTCGCATGGAAGGATGCAATCCAGCAGAAACCCCCATACCATTAAGCGCAAAATTGAGCAAGAATGATGAAGGTCCTATAGTGGACTCTACTTTATACAAAAGTTTAGTAGGAAGCTTGTTGTATCTTACAGCAACTAGGCCTAACATTATGTATGCAGCCAACCTTGTTTCCAGATTCATGGAATCACCAAAACATTCTCATTGGAAAATGGTAAAACGAATTTTGAGATATGTTGCAGGAACACTCAATTTCGGTTTATGGTACACTAAATCTGATAGTAATCAACTTTTTGGTTACACAAATAGTGACTTTGCAGGCAGCCTAGATGACAGGAAAATCACATCAGGACATGTTTTTCAACTGGGAACGAATCTGATTTCATGGGAATCCAAAAAGCAACCAATTGTATCAATATCTTTTGCAGAGGCAAAGTATGTAGCTGCTACCTCAGCTTCATGTCAAGCTGTATGGCTGAGAAGAATATTGAAAGATATGTCACATACAAAAAAGGATCCAACTCCTATTTTCTGTGACAATACATCAACAATTTCTTTATTCAAGAACCATGTGTTTCACAAGAAAAGTAAACACATTGACACTCAGTTTCATTTCATACGCGAGCTAGTCAATAACGGGGATATTGCACTACAATTTGGTGGTTCTCGAGATCAGATTGCTGATATCTTTACAAAGCCACTAGGAAAGTCAGTTTTTGATTTTCAAAGATAGCACTTAGGCATAGTCAGTGCTAATGATTGTAACTATTGAGTTTAAGAGGGAGTGTTAAATATAATGTAACCTCAACAGTCTGACTGTACACTGCCAGTTGTACTGGACAGTTGTACTTTCTATTTTTGTCTTGCTTGAGCCTATTTAGCTCAACCATCTCCCATTGCATTGTAGCTTCTTCAATATTCTAATAATCTCTTCTTCATACATTTCAATATACTATTCTATTTTTTTCTCTCTGCATTTCTCTTTGCTTCACAATTTATCAAAGGCAGATTTATAGGAGTTGTACCTTAAAATTATTGACTCAGTGAAGGCTGAAGTTATGCCTCCAAAAGTTTGGCGGGATTCATTACTGAATAATTGTAAGAACAAAGAGGATGAACATCTCTGGATTTTCTTATTTTAACTATGCAAAGTAGGGACTTCGATCATGGCCTCAACATGCACAGGTTTTGTTAGTCATTATAGTCTTTCTTGCCCGAATTTCCAATTGATTGGCTGGCCCAGTCTCATGCATGAAGAGGACGAGCCCACATTTCCTTCTACAGATGCTACGCCTAGGTGCCTGCAAGAAGAGTGTGATCGACTAGTGTGTTGTGTGTCGATTAAGTGGAGTTGTTGATTGTTGCACACGTTTTTGTCAGCAACTATCTCATTCATGATATTTCTGCTCACTGTGGGGTTGATTTTGATGAATACCTGGGTTCTTTGGTTATTGATCACACCAACTATGTTGTTTAGAAAACTGACAGTGATCATACTTTGTTGTGTGTGATTATTTTATTGGTTTCCAAAAGAATGTTGAATAGAGGCAACTAGTCCAACGGGAGAAAGTGCTTCCTTTTTCCCTTGTGAGAAGGGCATGTATGTGATGTTGGAGCATTTAATATGGTATAAGAAGATCATAAGAATTCTACTTTGTTGGCTGAGTGGATGTTTTTTTCCAGATATTTTTTGTTGATCCATGTTGTTGTTATGTGATTGGTATCTATGGGTATTTATGAAGGTGCATGGAAATGAAAAGGAGGTCACACTGCATGGAGGAGTTATATTGAAGTGAGGTGTACGTGGCCATTCTGTCAGACTCACACAAACTCCAATATGAGTGTGAGAAGTGTGATTGAGTTATGATTTAACAAGTATTTTTTTTTGAAGGTGTGTATAGTATAATATGAGTTACATATGTAATTGAAAGCAAGTCGATGTAGTGGTTGTAGAGAATACTTAAGTATGTATCTCGTATAAGTTATGTACCTGATCCATTGTATACTCCCTAATGTGAAAAGTTTGTGGTGATCTAAAAACCACTATGTAAATCATGGTTAAAGGTAATATGAGAAACCCTAATGCATGGTTGAAGGTAATCCAAGAGAACCTGGAGCATGGTTACAGGTAATCCAAGAAAAACCTGGTGCATGCTTGAGGGTAATCCAAAAAAAAACCAGAGCATGGTTATGGGTAAGACGAAAAAAACCTAGGTTAATGATGATGTGATGAAGGGGGAGGTATTAGGAGGAATGGTTGAATGTACCATGTAGTTGAAAATGATTCCTAGAGAACGGGCGCTTACAGTGGCTAATGACCCATGTATTTTGGTAGATGGATTTCTTTTTATGTGGACATCAATAATCATATGCAGGTACAAGAGAAAGCACATGAAGATATGACCATATAGATATTCATATAAGTAGTCATTAAGGGAGAGTGTTGGAATACATATAATTCCTACTTATATAATATGCTTGGTAATGTATTGAGAGGTAGAGCTAATCTCTACGTGAGTTTTGTGATACTATTCTTAAGAGGTTATTAGAGAGTTGGATTGGTGAGATCCTATTTTGGTGTGTGGTTAAAAAATTCTCTCAACCTCTCCAGTTATCTTTAGAACAAGTTAGATCTGATAATAACCTATACACTCTATATAATAGAGTCCATTGTATTGATATTAAAAAGTAATAGAATATTTGTTAATATTACTCTACTCTCCCATTTTCTCAGTAAGGACTTTATCATTATCGGGTAGTGATCATGGCTAAGGTATGAGTTATAACTTTAATTGCATGATATTCTTTAATTTATAAGAGATTAGTTAAATTGCATTTTTTTTTCCATTCTTTAGGAGGGTCTTTAGCCATAGCACGTAAGTGGCATTGAATAAGTATGTTCCATTATTTAGGAGTGCACCTTTAATATATATGTGCGTAAAGAGTGGGATCATAAGGTAATACAAATTTGATACCAAAAGGTGAAGTGAATTTGTGAAATAATGATATGTAAGATGTAGGATCTTCATCATTAAGGGGTAGTGATCATGTCTAAGGTATGAATAATAGCTTTAATTTCATGATATTCTTCAATTTATAAGAGATTAGTTAAATTATGTCTTTTTGTTATATTAAAAAGTATTATAAAATATAAAGTAGAAATGATCTTCATTGTATCAAAGGTAGAATTGAAAATTCATGTTATGTTTAAATTATCTAATGAAGAATTAAGCTTAAATGCATTGTCCAACGTATAAGGAAACTTTTGTTGCACATGCTCATGTATTAAATGTTTGGCTCGTTAATACGAGATCACAACCAAGTGAAGGCGTATCCAATTGAGGAGAGTTCCTTACAAAGCCTTGTATACTTCTTTCTTTGGGGGCGTCGTAGAATCAGAGTCTTTGTAAAGACCTTCTTTATTGTCTCTTTAGTTACCTACATTACACTCACGGGGAAAAAGAAAGTGCCTAAAAAGAGAGACAGTCAAGGAAACTAGCATGCTTTTGGAATCATGATAAGTTTCCTGTAAGGAGTATATCTCATCATCTTTTCAACAAAATCATAACATGAAGTTGATGCATCAAATTCTTACATGTCAATTAGAGGTTCACAATGCATTATAATCTACTTAAGAATTGGAGGATTGTAAAGTCATAGGAGATTACCTTTAAATATTGGATGCATCCCTAAAAATCATGACAAATGGAGTTTGAAATATTATCACCACACTCCTCAACATGATAAATCATAAACAAGAACAACAACAATTGATAAAACAAAAACAAGAACAACAACATGGTGGAAAAGACATATTACCCAACACAATATTATTCACTCCAATGTTACATATTTATAGTACAATGGGTGATGCGACCTCATAGAGAGATTTGCTCTAGATCCTAAAATCATGCATGATGACTAGGCTAGGCAATATTAACTAACTCATTAGTCATCACTTGAGAATATATTACTAATATCCTAAATGAATAATACAAATATAGGTGACAATTTATACTTAGTGATTGGTAAAGGTAAGCCATAGGCTAACAATCCCCCCCTCAATCACAAGTCCGATCAATAATACCAGTAATAAAATGGTATCAATTCCAAGTCTTCATATTGAAACTCTTGTGTTGAGCCTCAATGAAGAACTGCCTGAAAAACCACCAATCTGGATGCTGAACATGTTCATTTGAAATGAACTGGAAGAGAGCTGAGAGATGGAAGTGAACAACTGCAATATTTGAACATTTCTTGATTGCTTGACAATTTGATCATTTTTCCAAGTATTTTAGCTAGAAGAATCTGATGTCTTCTGCTAATTGGTGAACATGTAGTATCACCACTCTACTATAAGTGTATCACTAATTTTTCTCTCTAAATATGTGGTTTGGGATAACCACTGACCAATTGATACCATGTATCTGATGGTTTTTGGATAACCACTAACCAATCTTGACACTTTTAGGTGTCCAACARCATCCCAATGTATCATTTGTATGATTCAATTGCAAGTCATTGAACCATAATCCTGTCAAAGCCTGCCATCACTAGAAAATATCACTATGTAATCATGTGAGTCGGGATGCATGMAAATTGTTTACTTAATGTAAATTCCAATCTGATGAGAGTGAACCAAGAGAAGTGAATCAGATTCTAGTCTGACACATCCCTAAAAATGCCTGACAACTCAATCAAATTCCAAGCTGCAATGCAAAAGGATCCTCTTTTCCTCTGCTAGGTCGAATGACCATCTATGTGAACCAAATGTTCACATCATTGCTCTCAAAATCAAAATCTGTATGATTTAGCTTAAACTTATTGAACCATAATTATGTCAAAGTCTGTCATCTACAGATCGTAGTTGCCCATTTGGCAAATTTCATGCCCATCTGGCATACTTGATGTTTGTTGTTGTCAAAACTTTCTGTCTGGAAACCATCTTCAATTCCATCATCAATTCCCCCCTTTGTCAGTTGAAAGGAGAGACCATAAGTGGTTTCATGAACCATCCTCACTGGAAAATTGAACTCCCCCCCTTAAGGTGCATGAGAGTTACATCATTGTACTCCCCCCTTCTATTCTCAAGAGAGTACCATACTTGTTCCAATTGAGTACAACACAAAGTGGGCATGTAGAAAAAACCACATGTTATCTCATCCTGTGAGGGCCATGCTCGAAAGCTACACCATAATGGGACCACTTATGTGAGGTACAAAAATGTTATGTGATACGATATTGGTCTTTACTCGAGATTGAATTCTACGATAAGACTTACATAATCACTTGGTTGTTGATGACCATGATGTAACTCTCTTGAGCATAGAAGGGGGGAGTACAATGATGTAACTCTCAACACAAAGTGGGCATGCAGAAAAAACCACATGTTATCTCATCCCATGAGGGCCATGCTTGAAAGCTACACCATAAGGCGACCACTTATGTGAGGTACAAAAATGTTATGTGATACAAGATTGGTCTTTACTCGAGATTGAATTTTACGGTAAGACTTACATAATCGCTTGGTTGTGGATGACCATTTCCAAGGATCAATCCACTCATAGTGAATCTTCAATCTTCCAGGTTTATTCACTGTTGAACATCTATTTGAAGAATGGTTATGCTTGCCACAATGCTGGCAAGGATGGAGATCAAAACACTGATTCTCCTTGTGACCAACTCGATTACAATGTCGACACTTATTATTCTGATATTGAACTTGAACAAGTGAAGTTGAAGCTTCTTGAAGGAATCCATAACTTTGGAACTTGATTGGTCTGGAATAATCAGGAATATGAAAGGTAACTTCCTTGTCATATGCAAGTCTTGTTCTATTCTTGTTGTAGATGATTTCTTCCCAAGGTCTGATGATGGGCTTGGAAAGAGTATTCTGAAACTGTTGCTTTGAAATCCATGGAAGTGTATTTACTACATGTTAATGCATCATTGAAAGGTTTTCTTCACTGAAGTCAAAAGAAAACTCTGGAAATGTAGGTTCATGAATATATTCAACTTCGTCTAAAACTAATTTTGAAGTTATATCACTGTGTTGTTCCTTCACTGACTGTTTATTAAAAGCTTCATCATCATCATCATCATCTTTATCATCGTCATCATTATCATCATAGAGAGGGTTGTTCTGAACAAAAACTAGTTCGGAACAATTCACTAGTTGTTGATTTTTGAGATCAGTCAACTCATCATTCAATAGTTGGGATATATATTGAAGAAGTCTAACTTTAGCTTGCATCACTTGCAAGCAAGTTAGCACTGATTGAAGAGTTTCTTTGTTCAATTTCACTATGTTGTCTATAGTGGTGTTTATTAGAGTGTTCAGTAACTCTAATAATTCATGACTTCGCTCCATTTGAACACGCTCGCTTGAATTTATTTCTCTCTCGCTTGTACTTGCTCACTTGAATTTATTTGCTTGAACTTGCTTCCAAGAAGTTGAGGATGTCGGTTACCACCGAAAATGCATCCCAAAGTATTACAATGATATTAGTTTCAAGTACTCATCCTTGTCAATTACAACTCAAAATGACTCTAGGGTGTCAGGCTCAGCTGAAAATGCACCTTATGACAAATTCAATTCAACTCAAATTGATTTTAAAAAGACAAGTAAACTTACAAAAGGACAATTTTCAAGTTACAATTAATCCTGATTAAGTAATCTTACAAGAAACATTGTTTGCTAGTTACAATTTAACTTCAAATGTTCCATGATGTGTTGAGTTCAAAAACTTTGATTTGTCCATTACTGATGTAGTTGATGACTTGAAGGCTTGAGAATGTTCTTCACATATGCTTGAATGACATGAATTTGAGCTTGAACTTCATGTATTTGTTTCACTGGCATTAATTTGCGTGTTTATCTTGTTGTGGATTCCATGTGTGTATAGTTGTAGAGTAAATCATAAGCTTAGTGTCAAAACTCGATGCAAAACACCATGAAAACATTAAAAGAATCATTCACCATCACACCATACAAGGTGTACCTTAGATCCCCTTATTAAATTTTGGGTGGATATAGGACACTTCAACACCAAAAGAAATGAACTTTTATTATTCGAGATGTTAAATGAAGCTTTAAACTAAGCTTCCTTTCACCTCATTCTAAAAATTTCTCCATGCAATGTCTACTAGCAATCCTTTACAAATTCCATTATTTCTTGAAAAGTCCCAAATCCTTAATACAAAACACATCCCTTTGAAAACACCTCCCTTTGAAGTGAAAAAAATTCACTTTAATCTCTTATAACTCACTTGTTTGTGGAGGACTGTGCACGGGCTTGAAGAGGATGTAGACGATAGATTGCAGAAGATCTGCTTGGAGATAGAGTGTTTGAATCTGAATAATTTCCTCATCACACAATGAGTGCCAAATTTTGATCAATTTCAACATCAAGCCACAAGGATCGTGGAGGAGATCCATCGAATTGCATCTAAGAGTCATCCAGCCAATACTGTCTTCATGCAGGATGCTCGATGGCTATGGCTTCTGGTCATTTCCATTGATGGTGAACAGGAAAAGATGATCTTTCTCGTACAACCATGGTTGAGTGAAGGAGTCTGTTGCTTCTGATATTATTGTGAAAGAGAAGCCCAAGAAGAATAATAAGAAGGGTGCCAAAGAGGGCATCAAAGAATCACTACTCACCCCTCGGTTCTACACAACTGATTTTGATGAGATGGTGACGTTGTTCAACACTGAAATCAACAAGAATCTTGATCAGTCAGAGCTCCAAACCTTGCTCGCAGAATTCAAGACTAATTATAATCAAACCCATTTCATCAGGAATCCATAATTCAAGGAGGCTGCAGACAAAATGCAAGGCCCACTCAAGAAGATCTTTGTTGAGTTTCTGGAAAGGTCATGTACTGTTGAGTTTTCGAGATTCCTTCTCTACAATGAACTCAAAATATGACTCAAGAAAACCAACCTAGTTGTGGCTGAGATATTTTCCCTCATGTCCAGAGATGAAGCTCGTCATGCAGGATTTCTGAACAAGGGTTTATCATATTTCAATCTTTGTCTGGACCTCGGTTTCCTAACTAAGGTGCGCAAATATACTTTCTTCAAGCCTAATTTTATATTCTACGCCACTTACTTATCTGAGAAGATAGTTTACTGGAGATATATTACAATTTGAAGGTCCATAGTTCGATCCTGCGTGGAGGCACCAATCTTCACGGAATCTTCTGTGAGGGGGCAACAATCTTCATGAATTTCTTTTTTGAGTTTGTTTGAATGATTTTTGGATTGTTTCTTGTATATTCATGGATATTTGAATCTGTGCACAATATGGATAATGACGACTCATTGGCTTATTCACCCGCTCCCACAACAATTTGCAAACAAGAATTACATCCACTTCCATGTCAGGCATTTGAATCTCCTCAACTGCATTGGGTCTCTTCTTCTGTGTTGTCTTGAGATGAACTTCTTCTTGCTAGCTTAGGTAACATTTGTGCCCATCCTCCCACAGATCTAGAACTGTCACCAAAAGTTTCGGTGGATTCTTCACATTGATCTCTCTGAAAGAAGGTCTACCTCACCACACCGACTCAACAGCTCCACGATCTTGGCCAGAATTGGCTCACATTCTCACGATTAGATTTCTCCCATAGCTATGGCACCAAACCGTCCGTCCAATCCAGAGGTTGCTGCCAGAACTAATTCCTCCAGAGAAAAGGTCTGTTTTCAACAGTGCTACAAGTCTCACTCCAATCTACTAGTCTCCATGCAATACAATGAACAGAGAAGGGGCATCAAATTGCACTATCATTGGTGAACAAAGAACAGGTTGTATTCATTGGATCCGTTAACAGTGTGACATGATTCTTTTCACAATGATGCACATCTACACTTTTTTTTTTTACACGAAATGAAATCCATTTTGCTGTAAATGACTTCTGATCGAATCTCACTACACGACCTACATTCACTTGGAAACATCGATTCTCCAAAGAACAAATTAGGGTCTACATTCACTTGACACCAATGATTTTCAAAAACCAACGATTGAATGCTAATTTTATAGAAATTCAATGCTCCCCAGATTCAAAGTATTGGATCACAAAAGGATTTGGAGTCTAGCTCAACCCAGAACAAGACTAGTCCAACAATAATGCAAAATATGGTATTTGACCAAATTAAAACACAAAACTTACCAACCAATTCAGATCTTCAATCCTTCAACACATAGAGTATAAATCCGCTCTGATTCTGCAACTTGGAATTCATGGATCCTCATATGAGTATGTTTAATCAACGTTTTGAAATTGGTGCCTTCCACAACAATCCCAGGCTGGCGCATCATCACATCTTTCTACAGATATCGATTTCTCCTATGCATATTCCATTGCAATCTTAGATCTCTAGAATTCTATCACTCTTGAATCATAATTCCACCGTCCAAAACATGATTTCAACCATTGTAATCGTTGCATAGTATCCCTTACTTGGAATTATCTTCCACTATGAGTGATTCCTTTTTTTTTGTGAGAATTAAGCAACACGATGCAGAATACTAGTTTGAAAAATAATTCCATTCTCCAACACATTCTCTCGAAAAACTCTACAAATAAAATTCACAATTTGACATGCTTTGAATCCTCGTCACCGAAATTTCATGTAGTTGTTGATTGTTGTAAAACCAGTGCACTATCAAACGCCTATGAGATCTTGCAAGGATATCATTTCCTCTATCTTCCACAATCTTACTTTTGGCTAGAACAATCAATTATAAATGTGAAACTACACTCTCCTCTTTTGCTTGGCTATTCATGTTCATCTTCACATTTTAACAACAAGATCTTTCATGTAAAACTACCATGCATCTCAAGACTACCAGGCCCTTAAGACCATAAGAGCTATGATACCAATTGATAAATCATAAACAAGAACAACAACAATTGATAAAACAAAAACAATAACAACAACATGGAGGAAAAGGCATATTATCCAACACAACATTATTCACTCCAATGTTACATATTTATAGTACAATGGGTGATGCCACTTCATAGAGAGATTTTCTCTAGATCCTAAAATCATGCATGATGACTAGGCTAGGCAATCTTAACTAACCCATTAGTCATCACTTGAGGATATATTACTAATATCCTAAATGAATAATACAAATATAGGTGACAATTTAGACTTAGTGATTGGTAAAGGTAAGCCATAGGCTAACACAACAATGGTGCATGGAGCATTTTGTTGTGCCCTAAGCCGATAATGCACGACATTGAACATTTCATTATGGATGGTAAGCCAAATACTGTCACAAAATCAAAATCTATGTACAACATAGTCATAATATATCACTCCATTATATATACTTCCTCGTGGTCTACCAAAAATTGTAATTGACATGGTCCTAAACATTCTATATTTGTTCAAAGTAGTGAATTATTTTTGTTGATTTTTCTTTTTGCAAAGGAATGAGTGATTAGAACTAGAGGGACTCTATAGGTAATGTCCATAGGCATTGCATGTCAAAAGAAAAAGAAATGTTAAATGAGATACAGTGTATTGTGATATGTTAAGTGTCCTCACGGTTCTACGATGCGAAAGAATTATTCATCAAAGATAATTGAGCTCCTAGTATTATACATGAAAAGAAAAATCACAAGGGAAGAATTCACTAACCTCATTTTTCCCATTTTGTAGACACATCAAGTTTGGTGTCAAGTCTTCCCCAAACAAACTTCTAGAAGTTGGAGATGAATTTAGGATCCTCGTTCTTGAAAATAGATGTAGGAAATCCAAAATCAACCTCGGAAAAAAGTGATTCTTTGTGTAGTGACTACAATTCTAAGTTAATCTTCTAAGAAGGAACAAGGTTTACAATTTTTAAGAATTTGTCAGCCACAAAAATAAATTTATTGTTATTGTGGAAGGTGGTTGGGAGATGAAGGAACCTATTAAAATAGTACTATAGGCATGAAGAAGTTGACACACTTGTGTACAAACCCTACTTCATGTTGGCCAATCTTTCAATTCCATAAGAAGCACAACCCTTTATAAATTTCTCCATGTTGGTCGTGGGGTCATGTTAATAAACTATCTTGATTAGACGGTAGAGTCTCATGTACACCAAAATGACTTGTTGACTTGAATTATTCTTCCACACACATAATATTATCATTCTTGTGTGACTGTAACACAATTTTTTAAGGAAAAAAACAAGTTGTGATTTAGATAAAAAAATCATCAGAATGTCCCTTGGAGAAAAATTGCATAAATTTGTGAAAATATTGCATCTAGCTGGAAAATTTGGCTGCAATATCATGTTTAATCTTCACATATATACAAAATAGTAAAAAAAATGGATCCAACATTCATATATACAATTGAATGTGTCACACTTATGTTTGATTACTAAAAGGAATTATTCAATAGAAGACATCAACTTCAACTATTGTGCACATTGTGACTTTCCCTTTGTCTAAAAAAATGAAAATTCTTATGGTAGTAATGTATTATAGTGTTATTATCCAATATGTAATGTCACTATTTTTTGACAGCTTGGAAAATTACATAAATTTCCCAAATGTAATTTAATATTTTTTCTTATCATTAAACCATTTAGAATGGTGCAAGAAGTTGCTTCTTGAAAT
This sequence comes from Picea glauca, assembly GCA_000966675.3. Lineage (NCBI taxonomy): Eukaryota > Viridiplantae > Streptophyta > Pinopsida > Pinales > Pinaceae > Picea > Picea glauca. Next base: position 120,964 of record JZKD02S2364779.1, read on the forward strand.
AATTGCAATGGAAATGTTTGCTCATTGGAATTTCAGGAACATGAACATGCTATGGAAATGTGCACACATTCATAATTTAATTTCTTTATCACTTTTCAAACCTCCATACATGCATCATGCATGCCTATACATTTCCCTCCACGTACTATTTTATAAAATTGCATTCATATTCCTAAAAGTGCATGTGTGTTCTTGAAACTACACATGTGTTCCCGAAAATGTGCTTGCATTCCTAAAATCATGCATGCATACTTAAAGGAACAATTTCATTCATCTATATAAAATACAATGTCTTTTGAGTACTAAGCAAGGTTTGGGAGAGGAACAAGGAACTTAAGCCCTAGATTAACCTTATTGAGCTCAAGCACCATTGTTATGGGAGGAAAACGCTTGGGCCTTCATCCATAAACACATCTTCTTGGGCTTGGTCACTATCAACAACACCTACAAAGGAAAACACATGCCCTCTCTAGGAAATATTTGGCATTGAAGTTAGATATGGATACCATTACAAGGTTTTGTTCTTCGAGGATGGGCCAATAGGACTTAACCGTGGTTGAGGAAGGAAAAACCGTGCCTTGGGATATTGTTGAATATTTTATGTCTTAAGAACCTTGTATGATTCATTAAACAAACACATGAATCCTTTATACGGGTTCATTATAGGCCTCTGAGTGGGATATCGACACAATGACTAGGCTTTTGTACACTAGAAATGGGTATTGAGACATAAACATGGTCGATGGGAAAGAAAAAACCTTGATCCATAATTGAACTCTCTTTATCCCAAGAACCATGAAAATACATAAAATCTATGACATGATACCTCTCCAGGTAGTATTTATCATATGATTTTAATATGGGAACCATTGAGAGACCTTGGGAATAATGTACGAGTCTTAAATCCTTTACTATAGTTGAGGGAGGGAAGAAAGAGTGGACTGGTCCTAAGAATTTATTCTCACTCTCAATCACCATGGGTGAGTCCTTGAACCAATAAATATGACCTCAATAGGGTATAATTTACCTCCAAGTGGGATGTTGAATCCATGAATAGGTTATTTGTGAACAAAGAATAGGTCTTATATTCTAACTAAGGTCATGGGAAGAGAAAAATAAACTTGTTCCCAAAATGAATCTTCTTGTCCTGAAATTACATGAACAACATCTACAACCCATGAAGCTTCTTAGGATATAACATTCCATTAGTGGATCCTCAAACTACCATATGGAACACTTGTAGGGTATCTTTGGCCTACTGAAGAGATAGGGGCACCATGATTAAACCACAACACAACCACTAAATAATAATGTGTCTTAGAACAACACCAAAAATGGTTCTTGGTAACATGTCGAGGGTTCATTAGAATATAAGTGAGATACAAGGGCCATGTTTATGTTTTATGTAGTGGAAATGGATATTGAAATGTAAATATGGTTAGGGGGGGAACAATGGTCTTAAAACCTAAATGAAACTTATTGAGCTCAAACACCATGGTTAGGAGAGGAAAACAATTAGGAATTAGGCCCTAAACGTAGCTTCCAATCACCATTAACAACACCTACAAACCATGAAACAATATCTCTCTAGGGGATTTTTAGCATTAGGCTTGGATATGGATACTATTAGGAAGTGTTTTAGACCAACAATGGTCATGGGGCCTTTACCATGGTCGAGGAAGGAAAAAAATCTCCTTGGTATATTATTTAAACTTCTTAATCTTAATATATTTAAACAAGTCCTCAAAACAACACATGAGTCCTTTGTATGGGTTCTTTGTAGGCCTCTAAGTGGGATGCAAGTGTCAAGATTATGTTTTGTGCACTAGAAATGGGTGTCAAGGCATAAACATAGTCAAAGGGGGAAATAAGGACCTTAAGCCTTTATTGACCCTTTTTAAGCTCAAGGAAAATGAACAACACCTAGAAATCATGACACAATCGTCACTAAGGAGTCTTCTGCATCTAATTTGAATATGGATATCATTATGAGATATTGCGCATCATGAATGGGTGTTAGTTCCTTTACCATATTTGAGGAAGCGAAACATGAGCCTTTATCCATCAAAAATTTCTTTTTAGGCTCAAGTGTCATGCAAGATTCCTATAACCAGTGCATATGATATCTCTAGGGCATCATTCACCTTCAAGTGCAATATGTGCACCATGGCAAGGTTTTTTGTGAACCCAGAATAGGTATAATGGTTTAACCAAGATCATAGGGGGGGAAATATCCTTTACCTTTAAATTAATCTCCTCATTCTCAATTACCATTATACCTATTCATAAGTGGGTTTCATTGATGTCAACATATGTGATGGGGTGTCATTGGGAATCCTTTACGTCACTAATGGATTTTCTCCCTACAACCTAGACTTGTGATCTTTTTCTAATAAAAGTCTGGTTGATTTTAGACTATGTTCTTATTCCTTTTATGGTTGTTTTTAATCAAAAGGGTAAATGGAAGTGAAACTTATGATGTGATCACTCTGACTCCAAGAAGACTTCAAAATAAAATATGAATGGAATGAAATATTTAGTTTCAATGAATCCTATCTACAGAAATGAGCAAGAGGTTTCAAGCAAAGAAACAAGTTTAACATTCAATGCAAGAAACATGAACTACTCTTTGAATGCAAAAGGTGTTTGGTATGTTGTTCAAAGAAACTGTACGATACACGATTCATGGTCCCCCCAACCATGAGGGGGAATTATTTTGTTTTAAATGCAAGCTCAAACATGCTCCACCCACTAACTAAAATCCAAGAATTTTTTTTTTTCTTAAATGCAATGAAATGATTTCAAATGTGATGATTTTTTCTTTCTTACTTTCAATTAAATATTTCAATGTCGAGGAAAAGGATTACAAAAAAAAATCACAAACAAAACATCCACTCAAGCAAGAAATAAATGAATCCAAATGTGAGAATGCATCTAACACAAGTTCAAACAAGAACACAAAGTAGAGACTAAAACTTCTTGTAACCTTGGAAATTGAGCAGCAAGAATCGAGGATTAATGCCAAGATGAAATAATACCACATTGATTCAAACACTCAAAGGACCAAAATATTTCCAAAGAAGATGAGGAGAATCTAAAAAAAAGAGCTCAAAGCAACACTTGCAATCCCAAATCAATGAGGAAGACTTCAAAATCAATCAATTGAAACACTCAGAAAGTCTTAAAATCAAAATAACAAAAGTTTGAAAACCTTTCTGATGGGGATCAAACTAGGGGTAAGACAAACTTTGACCAAAATTAGGTTATCCCAAGGCAATCATGCAAATTTAACAATTCGACAGATTTACAAACTAAAAAGATGCAATGAAAGATGATAATTACTCAATTTCAATAAACAAAAGTAAAAATCAAGTTTAAAGGACTCTAATGCAAAGATCTGAAGCAAAACACTGATAAAACAAAGGGAAAAAAGGCTCCAAATTAACTCAAAATATGGACTATCACCCCTGTTACCTTGTCCATGGGGTGGAAAAAATGACACTATTGGTCTCTAGACCAGTATTGGGGGGTGATGATCAGGAAACTATCACTCTGTGTGCCCTTTTGAGGGAGGAATGAAGTCCTGAAATTCGAGGAAAATAACAATTTTTTTTGTAGATTTGAATAGAATCAGGTGTTTGGCCTAGGGAAATTCCCAATAATGATGTGGGAATGGTAGAGCTCAAAGAAGAAAAACATAACAAGTATACGTTGACATAAGCCTTCTCCCACAACCGTTTGATCTTTTTCTTTTTCTTTATTAGAAAAATATCACAAGTCTAGGTTGACATAAGCCTTCTCCCACAATCGTGCCTCCCAACCACCAAGAACGAAGTGGTATCCCTTGTTTCATTTCCTAGGTTACATTCCTTGGTGATTGTAGTGGTGGTATTTTCAATACCTGAGACAAACATACAACAAAATGTTTTGGATCCTTAGGAGGGTACTTGGTTGCATTAGGTACTTTCACCTCTCAAAATTCATTATGGAGTCAGTTGTGGGTAACCGTCTCTCATTTCTTCATTGATGGCCTTATCTCTCATCTCCAGAAGATCCTTACTTCATTTCTCTCTATTACAAGAGAATTGTTTTCTTTCTCTCATCTTATAGGGACTTTGGTAGTGTGTTCTATTTCATTTAGTAGACCCTAGATTGAGTTTGTGTCTATGGAAGCAATTTGAGATCCTTCCAATCAAGGAACCCCTTTTCACGGGGAACCTTATGTTTTTCCTTCTTTTGGAAACGTTGGTCCTCCTTACATTACTACATTGAGAATTAATTATTTCACTATAGGATTACCAGTATGGTTTTTTTCCACTTCAAGGATCTCAAATTATCCTGGTGCTTCGAATGCAATCCCTCCATCCCAAGAAAATCAACCTCATATTGACCCTTTTCCTTCTTCTCCCATTGTGTTTTCTTCCCTTTATTCTTCTTCACCTGGTTAAATTCTTAATGCTAGTAACAAGGAGGCTTAGAAGAATAAAAAAAGGAATAATAATAAGAAGAAAAATAAGCTAGGGGGAAATCAATCATCCATTAATAGTCATGATAGGATTTTTGATGGTATTGACAAGTCTACCAACACATGTCGCAAGTCCAAATTCCCTTGTAGGATTTTTAAGGGTCACCACCTTCTTAAGGATTTCCTTGGTATCCGAAAGGTTTTAGAATTTTGGTCTTAGGGTTCTCAACAACCCATGTTGTCAGCCATTTTAGTTCATACTCATGACAACCCATCGACCAGTAATCATCAGGTTCAGAGAAAAAGGGTAAAGTCAAGATTTGTTGTTGGTTATGTGGAGAAATGCATTGCAATTACCGTTTCCCTCATATGGATCAAGATTTTCAATTTTTAGAAGACATTTCTATTTCCCATAAACAAACTCTAGTTTCTTCCCATGAACCTTCTTCGAGCGAACCATTACTTGATGAAGTGGTCGATATGATTCAATCCTCGATTGATCCCAATCTCCCGTTGTATAGTGAAGTTAATAAAGTGGTTGGTATGATAAAATCCTCGATTGATCCCACTCTTCCCTTCGAGAGTGAATTCAATATTGCTTAGGTATTTCTTGTCACTTCATATTCCTCCAGACAAGGGGGCATTTATCATGTTTCAATGGAATCCTGTCCAAGTATTGAGGTCATTTCCTTTGATTGGAATAGTCTAGTGGAGCATTGCCTTCCTTCCTATCTACCTTTCCAAATTACCATGCATATTTTCGATAATATAATATCATTTTATCCTTAAATTGTGCTAGTGACCCATCATCTTTGGGATTTTAATATAATATCTAGCTAGCCTTTAGGGATCCTTTGTCAAATTCCCATTAACTTAGAAGGGAAAACTATATGTATTGATGTTATGATATTCCAAGACCCCTTGGACTTTAATTTTCTCCTTTGTAAGGACTATGTTTACAGTATGAAAGCTATTATGTCCACACTCTTTCGAGTGATACATTTCTTTCATAACAGAAACATTATGACCATTGACCAAATTTCGTTCATTGGTCCTGATATGACTCCCAAACATCTGAGTCCCCTGAATGTTCCTTATATGCAAAAGGTATCCCACCTACCATAGGTTTATTATGTGGAATCATGTCCCATGAATTCAACTCTAAATGAGAAGGAGCCTCTGTCTATAGGCTCTCCTTCTTTGGAATTAGATACAATACTTGACATGGTAACTGTTATCACCGAAATTTCATCCGCAAATGGTTACAAGAATTCATCATCGTGAAACAATTATGAGGTCACCCATGGACCAAAATTACCACAAAAGAATTTCCAAAGGGTCAAAAACCATACAACTAGTGACAAAATTAAAGGGCACTATGAATACACAGGGCGCGCATACACATGCATGAAACATAAATGAAATAATATAGCACATGCGCATGATGCGCGACTATTGTCGCAAAAAGACGCGGACCTGAGAAACGGTGCATTTATGAGAGTGGTTGGCCTCCCACCCACTTCTGGTTCAACTTCCAAGTTGATTTGACACTCAAATATGGACTGGATTCTACTGGGTGTCTGTTCAAAGACATAGAAATGCCCTAATTAGCCTCTTTACACACTACAAACTAGTTGGACAATACCTCAAAGAAATTCTATAAAAAGGCCATGGATGCACTTCATTTTTCAAGGAATTAAATAGAAACGTTATGCTGCCACTATTCTCTTGAGGAATCCTCTATTCCCATCAAGAGCATACTAGCATCATTGCATTGTGTAATCCATATCACCCCTTGAGTGGATTAGCAAAGAATTCTTTCACCATTTTTCATTTTCAAAGTTGTAAGAAGAGCTTATTTGTGGGGGTCCAAGAGCCCTCCCTTGGAGGAAGAAGGGACTCATAGTCCTCTTTCTTCTTGGTGTTTTCTTTCACTAACATCAACCTTACCATTGGTGACATCGGTCTCATTGTTTCTTTTGTCCTTATGTCCCTATGATCATTAATTTAGTTGTTGTTTTATTTCTTAGTTTAATTCTTAGTTGTTCTTTTATATTTCTTTCTCTAACCCTTTTCCTTACAACTGTCTTACTTAGCAAACCCAACTAATCTTGCAAGCACCTCTATTTTTTTCACTAAGGTGACAAAAGAGGTGCAAAAAATTGGCGACTCCATGGGGGAAAGGTATCAATTTCCTACCCCATTTGGATTTTTCTAGCTCTTCTTATGGTTTATTTAACTTCCAGGTGCATTAATCGGCATAAGTCGACCTACTAAACATTGGATTCCAAGTTGAATTGAGAGAATTCCATCCAGAATTTTCATTCATGGCCATGTGTCACCTATGCACGGGTATTTTGGCCCACAGACGCGCATCGTGGGCACATGCGCCTAAGTCACAGTTCTATTCTGCGCACTTGTGCCCATTAACTCGTTTTGGTCTGCGCACATGCACTCAGTGCACCTTTGTCTCGACTAAGACCCATACACCTATGCTAAAATTACACATTGTAAGGTTTTTTTAGATTTGGGGAAGGCCCTTAGCCTTCTTAAAAGTGATTTCATGCATGTTTTAAGCTGCACCACACTTAGTCCCTTCTTCATATAAAGGGATTAGTCAAAACACATAGGCACTTAGGAGGTTTAAAATCATTATTTCCTCTTTTGCTTTCATTTTCACCACATGGATGGCTTGTTTTGACTAAAAATATAAGTTGGAAATCATTTGCAATCACATCTAACTTGCATTGGGACTATAAGTTGGATAACAATCACTTAGTATGCTCTTCTCTCACGCCTCCAAGTGACCTTGAGAATCAGAAAAATATTGTGGGACAATTTTATCTCCCTTAAGAAGATTAAAACCTTTAGGAGAGGACAACAACCCTTCTTGGGACTCCTCTTAGTTTATTTTTTCAAACACATCTTAAAATTGTAACGAGCCCATACATCCCCACATGCCACAAAGATAAGATAGTGTTGAAATTTACTTTCTTAGATTAAATCACTAGGGAAGTTTAATGGTTTTGTAACGGGCCCATACATGCCCACATGATCACAATCTAGGATAGTTTCAAAGCTTTTCTTAGATTACATCACAATAGGGAGTTAAAGGAATAGTAACGGACCCACATGTCCACATGCTAGCTTCCTAGGGAATTTTGAATTACGCAAGGTTGTACCAAAGGCACTTAGTTAATTAGGTAATCAACACTTGTAAGGACCAAGTGAAGTCCACATCCAGCAAGGTGACACCTAATTCATTAAAACATTGGCACTCTTTCACTCATTCACACACAAAAGTCACTTATCACTCACATACTTTCTTATTGAAACGTGGAGGTCAAAGTAAGTTTCCTCCAAAGGGATTCTGAAACACCCAACCCTTTTCATGACAAAACTATCCACTCCCATTTAATTTCAATGAGGTTGGTTCGCACCCCCAACCTCTCAAACCACTACATATAAATTTTTTCTAAAAACACACTAAGTTTCTCTCCACAGGGGGTGCCAAAAGAAATTTTTTAGTCTAGGTAGGATTTCGGGGATAGGCATCCAAATAACTCCCCATTATCTGGTTCTCACATTGTCAAAACCATAGCAGTTGTCAAATAGGAAACTAAAAATCCTCCATGTCAAGTGTTCCTAACACCATAAGGAAGGGAGATACCCGTGAAGGGTTGAAGGCCGAGGTCCGGTTGTTCAGTGCATCCCCCCTTGAGGCACCCACCTCTTGGACGGGATCTAGCCCATGACCCATTTCTTAGGCCGAAAATCTAAATGCCACACTTTGACCGAGGTACCTAGTGACCAAATTTTAGGAGATCTACCCAGGTGGCAATTGTGGGTTGCAATTGCACCTTGATTGGATCTTGTGTGGCTATTGGAAAATATCACTAGCTCTTTTAGGATATGCCTCCTTTACCCTTCATTATAACTGATTATTTCATCCTTCACTAGTTTCTCTTCATGTGACTTTAGACCCCACTGTTGAGTACTCTTGGAAGGTCCAGTGCTATTTGAGAGGAAGGACGTTACGTCTTTTTAGGACACGAGAATTTGTTTTCTTTGATTCCCCACACGGACAAATCCCACTTATCCACATATATGCTTCTTTTTCAAACCACTTTATGTATGATGCACTTCTGATTACATTTTGATTTGGATATATAGCGTAAAGTTCAAAATTTGCAACAAAGGTTCTTGTTTACTTTCTCTCATCACATTTCAAACACATCCACTCATCTAGTCAAACATCATAGGGGACCCATAGAACCCCCGTCATTTCAGACGCTTACTAAACCTCCCACCTATTTTAGGGGGAGTTCCTAGTCTTGCCACCTCATCGGCACCACCTTCACACACTCCTATGAGTGCAACTATCTTAGGATTAGCTTTTCTTGGTTCCACATTACTTGGGTCCACTTCCCAAGTCCGTTCATCCACTCACTCTCCTTTACATGGAAGAAGAGGACCCACTTCCTCTCAAACGGGAAGTACCAACCCACCTAGTCCCCCTCAAGGGTCAGGTTCACAACACACACACACACCATGGCTAGAGCTAATCCTCCCCCCCACTGCAGATGCCATATTTGGCCTCTCTTAACATACTAGATCTAAGAAAACTCACCAATGATCCTATATTGCATGACCCCACATGGCCTGCAATGCCCACCAAACTACCTTTAGACATCCCCAAGTTTGAAGGAAAGGCAAGAGATTACCCTGTCAACCATGTCATGACTTTCCACCTATGGTACTCTTCCAACAACATTATGGATGATTCCATCAGACTACGATTATTTTAATGCACACTCACTGGCCCATCTGCCAAATGGTATGTAGATGAAAAATCAGGGTCCTATGCGACTTTCAAGTCCTTGGCCAAAGCATTTTTTACCTTCTTCCAATTACCAATCCGCCATGACAATGGTCTTGAACTACTCTCTAATTTCAAACAAATCTCAACCACACATATCGTTGATCGCATTCATGAGTGGTGTAGACGATGTAGTTTGTGCAAAGCTAAAACCACCAAACAACAGTGTCTTGACTGGTTTCTCAGATCACATGTCTCTCTCCTCAGTAAAGATGTAGCTTCCACCTTCCTTCAATATGAAGAGGAAGCCATCAGTAAGGCTCAACAATATGACCTCATCTATTCACAGTCAGGGTACTTATACATAGTACTTCCTAACCTCCCTAAACTTGTTCCATTCGGTCAAGACAAACCTAGGATGTCTCACTCAACAGACGGATTGATTGGTAATACCACGCACCACAGTACTCAACCCCAACAACCACCAATGTATGGAACACCTCAATATTCGTCGGCATATGGGGAAACCTATTATTACACCCCACCCCCTTATCAACAACCATACCTTACTTCTATTCCTCCACCCATAAGTGGGCCACTACCGACATCCCCACTACACCCACCTATCCAAACAAGCTCTAGTACCCCCTCTACCTCAGCCTATCCTATGAGTACTAGAAAAAGCGCCATGCCTTCCTATGTACCTTATAGATCAAAAACCCCACAGAATCCATACTTTCCATTTCCCTATCCTCCACAGCCCATGGCACCCCCACACACTCACGCAGGGCTAAATTTTGTTCAACCCTCTCCCGTTCAACAATATCAAAATTTTGAATAGATGAATATGGAAAATCCGACCCATTCGTCGAATAATGCCAAAAATAAAGGAAGAAAAAGGAACAATAATAATCCAAGCCAAGGTGAGAATCAACCCCAACACAACCAACTAGCTGGGGGCAACCAGAACCAAGGGAATCAAAACCCCCAGGGGGGCAATAACAACAAGCGTCAAGGGAGAAATAAAAATACTATTAAAACCAACTTCCCTTCCGCCCTTTGCGGTGAGTTTGGTCATTATACTCATCATTGCCCCCAAATCACTGATTTTAATTGACTGAAAGACTCAGGCAGTCTACCACATCCTCCAGCACCGCCTGTCCCTTAGTAGGCCCCACAACAATACGTGCAACAACCCCCCCAGCCGTGCTGCAGAATCCTATTCCACATCAAGGTGTGATAAACACCCAATAGGACATGTAGCCTACCCCACCTCATTTGGGACAATACCTCAATTCAAACAACCCCGCAGATCATACCATCCTCCTCACCAGTGAGGAAGAAATCCTTTTGCAAACACGTAATCGTCAGTATCATGCACCCGCTAAGTCTCCTCTCATTCCTCCAGAAACAATCCCCACACCAACAGGACCTTCGTTGGTGATCCATCGCCCTAACACATAACCACCTCTTCGCATCCCTCGCATCCCATTGCGCAGGAATGTCCACAACCCAAAGGCTAGGGCTGCTCATAACTACATTTTGGTTGATGACTTAGCATAATCCACGGCTTCCATGTTAGTCTTAGAAGTCCTTCAGACTTGCCCACTCAGCGGAAATCATTACTTCCTGCCTTGGGGGTAGTCGACCCCATAGATACCTGACTCATTACATTTGATATCGATAGAGGAGAACCTTGCCTTCCCACTTTGATCACTTTTCAAATCCCAGTGAAAATTTAGAGCATTACAGTTCATTGGTGCATCATTGATGAAGGTGCATCCACATGCATTATGTCCAAATCTATATGGCAGAAACTTGGGTCCCCTGAACTCATACCATCTACCATTACCTTACGAGCTTACAACGGATGACCATCGTCTCCTGAAGGGCTCTTCCAAACTGTCCTCGTAGAACTGACGGGAAAGACTATTCTCATCGACATTGAAGTTATCGATGCCCCACTTGATTATAATATTCTATTCGGTCGTAGCTACATGTACGCTATGAAGATAGTTGCCTCTTCTGTCTTTCAAACAATGATGTTCCCCCATAACAGGAAGATCGTTACCATTGACCAAGTCTCACATTACGAGCCTAACCCTTCTGCCAACATCGATGACATTCTTCCTCTCATCCACACAAGTCATGATGCATACCCACTCATCGAAATGGGTCCTGGGATTTTCAAAGACCCATCATTGTTAGGAACTTACCATGGAGCACCAATGCTTCTTCATCCTTCCAATCAAGTATGTGTCGTATCATCCAATGGAACTGACATAGAGGATACCCTTCCTCCTAGGGAGGCTTCTATCACAGCTGACATCCCACTAGTCGTAGAGCTCCCCCCTCATGAGCCTCCTACGAACTCGTTGACCCCACCAGTCCACGATTTCACCTCTCCCCAAGGCCATATCCTAGTTTGGGAGACAGTTCCCCAAGCCATTACTCAAATCCCTTTTTTCTACCCTCCACCTCGTGTACAAAATTTCCAAGTAGCTATAATGCTTACCCTCCCTAATATGGTGTTAGCAATTCCAGTTTGGTATTTACATCCACTAGAGATGGTCCATCGACCATCCCTTCCACCCCAAATGGAAGGAATCCCAATGATGATTCCCATACTCACTCCCACCATACCCTCTACACCCCCTCTCACTACCCTCCCTGCCACAACTAGGGGAAGGGGAAAGAAGAATGATCCCACAACTCCACTTCCCTCGCGCGTCCAACTCCCGTGCACGCTATGTGAGAAAGATGGACACCAAACCAACAACTTCCCATATCTACTCGAGTTACAGAACCTGATTCCACTCAATCAAACACCATCAACACTCACCATCATAGCAATTATTTCCGCTCCTGCCCCTCACTCAAGTAGTAAAGGGTTGTGAACCAAATTCACTTGCGCTATATGTTCAAAATATGGCCATTATACACACCATTCCCCAGCACTGCCACACTTTTGGAAGACATTAGCTGCAGTACGCCAAAGCTTCCACGATGAAACCAATCCAGCTACATCATCCCTACCAAAAGTCACTGATATCCATTATGTCACAATGTCAGTCAATGAATGTATGAGATGCCCTTTCTCTCTATGTGAATCCTTTGATCATTTTACATACCAGTGTCCTATGATCATTGAATACAGGCAATGCCAATTGACCCTGATTCAAAGACCCACATAATCGATAATTGACCTTACCTTGTCACTAGAGATTCTTCATATCATTTCTCCAAAACTCGAGGCCCTCCCAATGCCTCTGTGGTTCTTGGATGACTTATCCGAGGATTCACCCCCAAATCCCCCCAATTCTCTCATTCATTTCCCTACGGAAATTTTACATCCAACTACCACGAGTACTCCTCAGTACTTTGATATTTGGTTTATGTCAAGAGAACCATCGCAATTTCATTGTGTCATTCCCCCTACTTCTTCATCACCAAGGGGCAGCCACACAACAACAGTCACCGGTATCCCTCTTCATGACCCCTTGTATTCTCACCAATTCCACTGTGATGAGGAAATACTCGAAGAGTTAAACACCCCCGACTACCCATGGGATGCGCTACACCACCAAGCACTCTTCTTTCCACAAGAATCCTCCACGCCTCCTAACCAACACCCCATATACGCGGTCAAAACAAAGGATTTTCTCCCATTAGGGCATGTCGATTGGTTCAATAACCCCATTCCTACCCCTGATTCTTTTGAAGAAGGCAACATGGGCAACATTTACCTGACCATCAAACTCGACATTTCCATAAAAAATGGCGTCATCGAGGAAATCACCATTGGAGTCGCTTGCACTCCTCAAGAAATCACTTCCTATAAAGCCCTCTTCCAGGAATATTGAGATATTTTTTCTTGGTCATACAGAGAAATGCCTGGCCTTGATCCCTCTATCGTTGAACATTGCATCGACACCTATCCCGACATTACACCAGTTCGTCAAAAATAGCAACCACTACACCCATCCAAAGCAACGACCATCAAAATTGAGATTGACAAATTACGCATTGTTGGGTTCCTCTACTCCATCACCTATACCTCATGGGTTTCCAACCCTATACCCATTAATAAAAAATAGGGTACTATCCATGTTTGCACGAACTTTCGCAATCTCAATCACGCATGTCCCAAGACAACTTTCCAATGCCTTTCATCGATCAAATTATCGGTGAATGCGCAAGCCATGAGGCTCTATCCTTCATGGACGATTTCTCTAGTTATAATGAAATCCAAATTCACCTAGCCAATCAATACAAAACCACATTCACTACCCCTTGGGGTACTTTTACATACCGTGTCATGCCTTTTGGCTTAAAGAATGCTAGCACAACTTTCCAATGGGATATGACATACAATTTTCATGATCTGTCTCATATAATCCTTGCATACTTGGATTACCTCACCGTTCGATCCAAGAAACGCACCCAACATCTTGATGATTTACGGATCATCTTCCAACGGTGTCATCAGTACAACATCCGCTAGAATCCCCTTAAGTGCATTTTCTACGTCACTGCAGGGTACCTCCTCAGATTCATTATTTCCCAAAGAGGTATTACCATAGACCTCCTCAAAGTCCAAGCCATCACAGAAATTCCACCTCCCCAGAATTTATGTCAACTCCAGAGCCTACAGGGAAAAGCTAACTTTCTACAGCGATTTGTCCCAGACTACGCCACTCTTGCACACAGTTTCCTTCACTTACTACGCCATGAAATCCCATTTTACTGGGATGAACATGCCCAACAATCATTTGACGATCTTAAAATGGTTCTCTCCAATGCCCCTTTAATTAGTTCACCCGACTACAATCGTGACTATATCCTTTACATATCAACATTAGCTGTCTCAGTAGCAAGAGTTCTCGTTCAAATTGGTGATGGTGATCATGAGCATGTCATTTATTACGTTAGTAAAAACCTCTCAGGGCCACCCTTGAAGTATAAACATGAAGAGAAACTAGCCCTTGCAGTTTTCCTCGCAATCCAAAAACTGCGTCATTACATTCTACTTCGCACGACTAAGGTCGTAGCAGATTCCAACCCTATGCAATACTTGCTCAGTCGTCGGAAAATTAATGGTAAATTTACCCGATGGATCATTATCCTTCAAGAGTACGATCTTGAATTCTCAACACCCAAGAGAAAGAAAGCTCTCATCCTCGTTGAAATTGTCATATCCTTCCCCTCTGACACTCCCAATGCCCCCGTCAATACCGACTTTCTTGAAGAACATCTCTTTTACATCACTTTGGATGATCCTTGGTATGGAAAATTCCTCGTCTACCTCCGAACTCAAAAGTTCGGTAACCACCTTTCACGATATGATCGTCGTCGTATTTTCCACTAGGCCCCCAGCTACCTCCTCATCGAAGACATCTTATACCGGCGACGGGTCAACACCATTATTCATCGATGCCTGACCATTGACGAGGCCGATAGAGTCTTAAATGACTGCCATAGCGGTGCATGTGGGGGCCATCTATCAGGAATGTCCACTACTCAGAAAATCATCCAAGCAGGATACTTTTGGCCTACATTGTTTCACGATTGCATTCATGCCATGAAACGATGCGAGAAGTGTCATCTTTACACCAAAAAAGCACGAGAACCTCCTGCTCTTCTTCATCCATTCATCACTACAAACCCTTTTTGTAAATGGGGCATCGACTTCATGACTTGTAATCCCTCCTCCAGTAATGGACACAAATACATTGTTGTCGCATTTGATTACTTCACAAAATGGGTGGAAGCTATGCCCACCTTCAACAATACCACTAACACCGCAGTGCATTTTTTCTTTAACCACATCATATCTTGCTTTGCATTACCACTCCAACTAGTTTCTGATCACGAGAAGCACTTCAAGAATGAGATTTTCATCGAACTCTCATCTTGGTTAGGATTCTTCCATGAGTTTTCCTCACCATATTACCCTCAGTCTAACGGACAGGTCGAAGCAGTTAACAAGGTCCTAAAGACCATGTTACTATGCACGATTAATAAACATAAGACCAATTGGCATTATATGTTATTTTTCGCGCTATGGGCTTATCGTACAGCTGTGAAAACAACCACTGGTTTCACACCATTTCATCTAGTCCATGGGTTTGAGGCCACTCTTCCCATTGAATGTGAAATTCCCACCTTACACACTGCAATTGAGCTATTACCCAACACTTCTCCAATGGAGCAGCACTTGTTGAACTTAGAGTCCCTGGATGAAGATCGTCGATCTTCCTTAGAGAACAATGAGGCAGCTAAAAAATGGTCAAAGGCCACCTTTGATCGCCATGTCAACCTTTGCTCATTTCATGAAGGAAAACTTTTCCTTGCTTACGATATCACTCATGATACCTTTGGTCATGGAAAATTCGAGTCACTATGGCATAGACCATACACTATACAACATTGCCTCACTAAAGGTGCATACATCTTGGCCTCTCCCGAAGGCCTCTCTCTCAAAGAACCCATCAACGGGTTATACTTAGAGAAATTTTATGCCTAAGTGTAGCAATTCTACTTTAGGTTATTTATTTTATAGTGTTTTTACTCTTTTTTCTATCCCTCACATCTAAACTATCATTTGTGCTATTGACATATGCTTTCTCCATCGGCCTACCACATCAGTTACACTGATGACGCTAGCTGTTGGACACAAAATATCACTTCGCCAGCTTGGGCCCTCTATACCCCCTCACATGAAATGCTCCATTCGAGCGGCATATGTTTGGGTTCAACCACCAACAACCAAGTCGAATACACTGTTGTCATTGGCCTCCTAGCCGATGCCCAACGTCATCGTATTCGACACCTTAGTATCTTTCTCGACTCTCAACTAGTCGTTCTCCAGCTCAACAATGTGTACCACATCCAGGATCCTTGCCTCTTTCAAAAATAACTGTAGGTTAGACTTTTAGCTCGACATTTTGATTTTATTACATTTACACATATTCCAAGACAATTGAATCAATTTACAAATAACTTAGCTAACATTGTGTTAGACTGGGATATATCATATCAAGATACCTCTACACATACATAAACATATCAAAAACCTGTCATAGCATATATAGATTAGACATCATCAACACATTAACAAAACACATGTAAACATCACATAGATCTCAAAAATGTATACTCATGTATATATAAGTCGGTCCACAGTGCCATCCAAATGTTTACATACAAAAAGACAAGTATCCGCAGGCCAGTGAAGCACCTCGGTACAAAATGGGCTCACTAGCCTATATGCAAAAAATACACAAATACATAGAGAACCACTCAAGGTGCCTCTAGAGCACCACCTCTTGCCCCTCCCTTAGGCGGTGGTCCCCCACCGACTACTGGTCCCTCCGGACTGGGAGGTAACCGCCCAGTCATGGCAGCACCTATTATTGCTGCTCATTGTACTATGGCCCGCCATGATGGCGGAACCCCAACACACTGCTCTAGGATGCCCTCATCCTAGATACAAGACCACATGCCCTCAGGCACACCCTATAGCACCGCCTCTAGGTGGCGGCGAATATCCTCAAAATCTTCTCCGGCATCCATCGAAGGAGCATGTGATGGCCCGACACCTGGGTCATCAAACTGACGTCTCCTTGCTTCTCTCTCAGGCTCAGATGGTCTCGCCTCAGTGTCCTCATGCTGATGTCTCTCTCCTACCTGCGACCCTCCCCGCGATGGTCTCCCCAGCTTGTAGTGAGCTGATGCCCTCAGCAACTCAACCTCACGCCCGCGAGGTGCCACATCTGCACATACAAACAAGCAACATATACTATCAACATCTATACCAAATACACATGTCGTGCTATCTCAAAAAAAACAATATATATCAAACTCATCAACATACCTCGATGAACAAAAACCTCCCCTGGAGGTAACACCATGTCCTGATCACCCCGAAAGTCAAAACCAACATATGGAAACTGCAGTATCACCTATGGCATTTGCCGCCACACCTGCACCACCTCAGCCTTGACGAAGTGGTCGTCCTCGCCACCACTATGGAGAAGCAAAATAGTCGACCAAAGCCTCAATCGCGGCTCTCGCACCCCAGGAGCACCCAATAAAATCCTAGGGTGCAACATAGGCACCCTCTCCAAAAACCAGGCCACTAGGATGGACACAAATGAAAATTCCCCTTTGTCAGTGGACCGACATCAGTCCAGCTACCCTACCATCCTGGTATGCAGTATAATCCCCCAGGAAAAGTACTCACCTTCTAGTACCCTCTCCATAATACTCAGCTGACCACCACTGATCCGCTGAGTCACAAGGGACCCATACACCCTCACAATCATCGCTGCTATACAATGATGCGCTAGAGAATCCATCGCCCTGATGCTCCTGACAGAGCCCGACATAAAGTTCACCCTGGAATAGTATCTCCAGCCCACTATCACTAATGCCACCTGGTGTACAAGCTTTCCAAGTAGCCGTAATGCTTAAATTAGAGCCTATTCTCCCCCCTGTTGATCTGAGTGAGTCTATTGAAATGTATTCCTTCTAGAGAATTATTCTTCCATATGATGGATACCTCTTGGAAGCCATAGTCAATGTTTACAAGAATATCTTTTTTCTTGTGTCAATCTCGTTAAAAAATGAAATAGATGACTATGAGAATAATTATTTTCCTATGTCAAGATTGTTAAAAAATCAAAGAGATGACCATGAGCATAGTTCTTTTCCTGTGCCAAGATTGTTATAAAATGAAACAGATCACTATGAGCATAGTTCTTTTCACATGTCAATCTTGTTAAAAATGAAACAGATAACTATGCGCATAGTTCTTTACCTATGTCAATATCATTAAAAAATGAAAAAAACACCTCTCCAATTAATTCAAGTCTCCCACTAGATCTCATACCTAAACCTTCATTTCAACTACATGTGTCAAGTGATACTCTTTCTTCCTCCCTCTCTCATGAACCTATTCCTATTAATTGCTAGGAGTCATTTAGGGTGCATAAAAAGAGTCAGAGGATGAAACAAAGATTGTGGGGCATGTCTCCAGTCTCTAGATATCATGTTAGAGTTAAGCCAGTAGCGTCTTTTGATCACGCTAGGGGAAATGTACCAACATATGGACATCATGTTGGGAAGAAAACCCACTAATGGGTATCACTCGAGCATAGTTTCATTATTTGTTTCAAGCTCATGTAAAAATGAAACCAACCCAGAGAAATATTTTACTCTATTTTTCAAGATCATATAACAATGAAACTGACTATGTGCACAATTTTATTCTTTCTTTCAAGATCATGTAAAATTGAAACCAACCCCGAGAATAGTTTTATTATTTGTTTCAAGCTTGTATAAAAATAAAACTGACCCCAAGCATAATTCAGTTTTTGTTTCAAGATCGTTAAAAAATGAAGCAGAAAACGAGAATATTTTTAGAAATTTTTCAAGATCATAAAAACTATATGAAAATGGAACTCTTTTGGAGTACAACCAAGCATATTTTGTCAATTTTCTATCTTGTAAAAACTATATGAAAAAYGAACTCTTTGGAGTCTCGTTTAAGMTCTTTTCAGAATCCCTAAACATGAAATGATTGTTGACTGAGCTTGTTTTATTTCTCACTCATTAAAAGGATTTGAAAGGGCCTCTCTTCGGTGTAAGTTTAACCACTTTTTGGGCYAGATGGACTAATTATGAAAAATGAATACTCTAGTCAATCTTGACTATAAGAGTTCTCCCTTGTATTCTTTTATACTTTTTTGGGATTGAGGGACTAATTTATGAAAAAAACACACTTGGAGTCTTCTTTAAGACATTTTTGAACTCTCTAAACATGAAAATACCAATGAGATTTCCTTCTTTGGGCTCATAAAATCATGCATCAAAGGACCCATATCAGACCAAATCCTTCCTTCTTTAGGTTCCTTAAAAATGTGATAAGGGAATCATTGATAATGAGTTATAGCAATCATATGGTATCCTCCTCAAGTGCGTTAAAAAACAAATAGGTACTCACCAATCATGGTTGGGGGAAAAATTGAAGGAAGTGTTGGATAGTTGGTTGTCATTGTTGTCAACATAATTGGTTTTCATTGATTTCAAAAGATGTGATGGTTGTATTTGGAGAAGTCTCCAAAGTGCTTCCCTTATGGAGTAGCTTTAAGCATGGCCCTCATAGGAAGATGCTTTAAACAAATCTACAAGAAACCTAGATGTGTGGTCATGAGGCCCGACGTTGACTGGGGAAAATAAAGTTGAAGAATACTTCAAGTGTATAAAAAAAACTCATAGATGGATAGTCCTCCTCATTCCATTTCCAATGGTAGGTGGTAAGGCATGTATTTCATCACGATTGAGGATTTATGAGGTTCCGAAGTTGGAAGCCCTGACGAATGGTTAAGAAGCCCCTAAATGGTTGCAAAAAGAAGTTACAATTCATTAATTAAAGGGTGAAATGGTTATAACAATAAAGTATTGGTTGGCCCTACAGTTAAGGAAAGATGTCACATGAAAAAGTATATAACACTTCAAGAGGCCTCTCATTATTACACACACAAGTTCAATGATTATCTATCTTTCAAGTGATATTTTTGTTTATCTTTTCGTAGCATATCTGAGGTAGAAAATTTTGAGGTAGCGAAGGGAAGTGAAGAAAAAGTCTATAAACTAGATTTTTGAGGTTATCTGCAGGTCACAGTGGAGCAAGGTGCATATATTTGTGGATCATGGTGGAGAAAAGAGCATACATTCATGGGTTGATAGTGTGCAATTCGCAAATATGTGGAAAATGGCTTGAAGAATATGGTATATTGTATTTGTTGAAAATGATGTGCACCAGGTTGGTTTGCTGATATGATATTATATGGTTTAGGTCTCGTTCATCAGTAAAGGTATCTCTTTAATGTGTTTGTTTGAGGCTTGTGTCATGGTAGTTATGACACAAGCTTAAGGCATGTCTTGGAGGCCCTTTTGGTATATGGTTTCGTATGGTTGAGGTCCATGTTTTGGTGATATTGATACATTATTGAGACACATCCTTGGTATATTATGTATGGATTTTATGGTTCATTGTTAGAGGCACATCTTTGTGATATTGAAATACACTTGAAGAATATCTTATGGCACATGGTATGATACATTCTTGAGGTACATTGTGGAACATGGTTTTCATATTTGCACATATGATTTATGTACACCTTGGTGATGTTATGGTATAGTGATTAGAGACATATCTTGGATATCTTCGTATCTTGTTTGGTATATGCAATGGTGATGATATCACATGCTTGAGGCACTTCATTGATGATATCCTATTGTATATGGTGGCATATGTATGAGGCACATTCTTTGGTTCTTGGTTGAGGCACATCATTTGGTACATAGTATATTCTTGGTACATGGTACATGGTGTTGGAATACGATTGAGGTATATGGTTGATTATTGATGTTATCGTACCTACACTTGGAATATTTTATGGTACATTATTGGTGATATTGAGACACATCTTGGTGATGTTATGGTTCACTAGTTCATGATGATATGGTACATTTGTAGAGGCACTTATTGGTGATTTTGATACATGGTATGGTACCTTTTTTATGCATAGTTGATGCATGGTTGATAAACGTTGATGTGCATGGTATGGTACAGGTTCTAGTACATGGTTGATATACATGGTATGGTTATGAATTTGGTATCCATGTGAGATGATATTATTAATGTTGATATATAGGTGGAAATGAAAATGATAGTGACAATGATGGTGATAGGGACAATAACAGGTTGGATGTTTGGTTGATCATAAGGCACATGTTGATGTGACATAGTGATAGTGATTAGTTGATGTGACAATGATAGTGACAGTTGAAGTGAAAATATAAATGGTAGTGATAGTTGAGTCTACACTTATATTTTAGGGCAGTAGGATGGGGAAAGGAAAGAGGGTTGTAGCCTCCTTCCGGTTGGTGTCGAAGAACTTAGGGATTTGGAGCTTCCTTACGGTTGGATCCTATAAATCATGGGATCGTATCATCCTTCTAGTTGCAGTAAGATAAATAAGGGATTCATAGCTTCCTTTAGGTTGGTGCCTATAAATAAGGAAGTCATAGTCTTGTTCTAGTTGCAGTTTGAGAATTCAAGGAGTTGGAGCTTCCTTAATGTTGGTGCTTGTAAATTAGGGTATTGGTGCCTCCATTAAAATGTAGATGGAGAATTCAAGGAGTTGTATATTCCTTCAGGTTGGTGCCTATAAATCAAGGGGTTGGTGCCTCCTTCGATTTAGTACTAGAGAATTTGGAATTTGGTGCATCCTATGAATGTATTATTGATATATATAAGAAAAATTTATGTGGTTTTCTCCCATTTTGTTTTGCAAGTAAATTCAGGTGCACAATGTATTTGATGTGATATTTTTGAATTGTAGTTCTTATATGTTCATGATATATTGAATGTAGTCATAAATGATATATTGTTGATAAAGTTGAATATTGTATATTGTGAATGAAAGTGGTAAAAAATGCATATACTCCTTCACCCCCCCTCTTAGTATTCCAACAATTGGTATCATATTCGTTCCTTCAAAGGAAACAATTTAGCCAATGGAAGGAATATCTTGGAATATGCTAAGATTGCAGTACCACAATTTGATGGACATCACTATTCCTTTTGGAGCATAACAATGAAAACATATGTATAAGCACAATGATTTGATGTGTGGAAGTTAGTGGTATACATATATAAAGAGCCCACCACTCCACCAACATATACCAATGGAAAGAAACTCAGTCAAAAACATTCAAGGGATAAAAATGCTATCATGAATAGTCTAGGTGATTCAATGTATGTAAAGGTTATACACTGTGATTCTATGATTGTTTAGAAGATACTAAGGTCACTTCCAATGAGGTATGATCCTAAGATTTCATCCCTAGAATAAAGAGAATATCTTGGTATACTAATCATGGATGAGCTACATGGAATATTTATAGTCTATGAAGTGAGAACTAAACAAGAGAATCCATCCAAGACAGAAGCAATTTTCAAAGAATCCAAGAATACAAAGAAGAATAAAAAGCTTGAGTCAAAGCCAAACTGCAGTTGCAATAATGATTCAGATGAAGATGAAGAAATAGACAACTTTTTTAGAAATTTGAAGAGAGGAACCAACAAGTACAAAGGTATACTTTCCTTAAAATGTTTTAATTGTGGTAAAATTGGTCATTTTTCAAATAAGTGTCCTTATGATAAGAATTTAGATAGTGACGGAGAAGAAGATATCAAGAAAGAAAGGAAATATCAAAAGGGAAACAAGAAATGAGATAAAATGAAATCCTTCAAGAAACATATCTACTCAAGAGAAGATAATTCATCATATGATGAAAATTATAGTGATTCAGAAAGAGTACTCTTTGTGGCTACGGAAAATAAGAAAATATTTACTGAAAGTGACGAAGAAGAAGGTTAAGTGGATCTTGAGGGAGAATTAATTAGTGTTTTAATTGATATGAAGAAAGAAAGGAAGAAAAATAAATCATTCAAAAAAGAAATCATCTCCTTGAAAACCCAAATTGAAGAAGGAAAGAGAAGGGAAGAAGTAATGAAGGTACATATGATGAAGAAAGAAAAACGCATGAGAAGCTTGAAAAGGAAGTAGTGACATTGAGATTTGAAGTCAAGATGCTCAACAAGAACTTGAAAAGTTGTCAAGTGTTAGAAAAAATTCTCAAGAGTCAAAGGCCATACAATGAAAAATCTATACTAGGATAGAAGAATGTTTATTTTGAGGAAGCTTCAAGCTCCATGACTAAAGAAAAAGAAAAAAAGAGTTATACAAAATTTAAGGAAGGAATCATGGTCAAAAAGATTCAAAGATAAATGAATACATAAGACCTTCTACATTTATGCAGCAAGGAATATTCAATGACTATGAAGGAAAAAACCAAAGAGAAGATTGTGATAAGACAAGGTAGCAATTTAGAAGGACTACACCACAAAAAATATCATTCACTTCGAGGTATCAAAATTTCTTTTTAGGGCATTGTTTTACATGTACTAAATTTGAACATAAAGTTGTAGATTGCATAGCATATAGAAGATATGTTAAAAAAAGAAATGATTATGTGGCTCTCTCAAATATTGAATATTACAAATGCCACAATTATGGCCACATATATAGAAATTGCAAAAGCATGACAGAACCTCCCATGAAGGATAACATTAATTTCATATACATGAAGGTGTGAAGAAAAAATGAAAGACAAGAAGAGAAAGTGAATGAAAACCAGGTCCCATAGATTGTGTTATCACTGAAATTTCTTCCACAACATTACATGCAAATGGTTATAGGAATAAAACATCTCCAAACACCTATTATTTCACCTGAAACACCAATTATGCATTTCCAAGGGGAAAAAACTATACAATTGGTGAAAAAATTGGCATGCGTTGAAACACTAAAGGAAGCGCATGCACACTGCGTTGGCCAAAGAAGCCTGTAGAGTGTACAATGTGCCATATGCACGAGTGTGTATGAGTAAATACATGCACTGCTGTGAAAGACATGTTTATTTTTCTTGTCGACCCCTCACCCACTTTTGGACCAGCTCCCAACTTGATTTGACCCTCAAATCCAAGATGAATCCGAATGTGGGGATGGTCAAAGACCTAAAGGGCCCCTTGTACACACTAAGAACTAGTTGGATATTGCCTCAAATACATGCTATAAATGGAGGCCATGGTTGCACTAAGAATTTAAGAATCTCATAGTATTGTTATGATGCATCAATCCTCCTTCAAGAAACCTGTTTTATTTTTGGATTATTTTAGCAATATTCCAATAAGCTATTCTCCTCACCTCTTGACGGAATAGGCTTGGATTTCTTCACCATTTGCTTTCTAGTTTATCATTGTAAGAAGAAATATCAAATAGGGGACTCAAGATCCCTCTCAGGGTGGAAGAGGGGACCCATAAGTCCTCCTTTCTATATGGTGTTTGCCAACTAATATAGTTATCCATTGGTGGCATGATCATTGGTCATTTGGTTGATTGATTTTGGTTCAAATTTTCTTATGCATTGTAGTTTTATTTCCTTAGTTGTTTCTAGTTTAGTTGTTTCTTTTTTTCATGTGATTGGATTTTTTAATCCATACACTAACCTTTGCCTTGTCTAGTAGGCCCAAATAGACTTGTAAGTGCCCTTGTTTTTCTCACCCAAGTGACAAAACGGACACAACAGATTGGAAACCATACCGAGGATAAGGTATCAATTTCCTTCCTATTTGGGTTGTTTGAGAACTTCTTTTGGACCCATTTTCCTTGCAAGAACCATAGCTGGCATAGACTTACCTGTCAAGAGATAAGTTTGGAGCTGGAGGAGGACAATTTCAGTTAAAATACCTCCCCCCCCAACGCGTATCATAACGTGCGCAGGTGTTCCAGCCCACAGACACGCATTTCGAGCATTTTGCGTCAACAACACTTCGTTTCTTTGCGCATTGTGCACCAAAAGGTCTTTGGTTATTTGTGAATTATACACATTGTGTGCCCAATGCTCCTCTGTCTGAACTGTAACCTGTGCATCTGTCCAAAATTCCAAAATTGTAAGAGTTTTTGTGATGATTTGAAGGCCCCTAGCCTTCAAAATTTTGTTTTTTTTCAAATTGTAAATGCACTACACTTAGATTCCTTTCCCACATGAAAAGTTAGTAAAAACATAGGCACTTAAGAGTTTAAAAAGAACCAGATTTCTCCTCTTTTTATTTAGTTTCCATGTGGATGGCTTGTTTTGATTGTAAAATTTAAGTTAAAGAGTTTTTGCTATCACATATAAAAAACACTTGCATTGGGAGAATAAATCATCTTTAATCATTGAGTATGCTCTTCTTTCACACCATAGAGAGATATTGAGAATCGGAAAGGTGATTAAGGGGACATTTCATTTCCCTTAAAAAAATATTTAGTAGATGACAATGCCCCCCTAAGGCTCCTCTTAGTTTCTTTTCAAACATCTTAAATTTGTAAGGTCCCATAAGTGCCCACATGTTGCAAAAATAAGATATTTTTTGAAGTTACTTTCTTAGTTTATATCACTAGGAGAGTTTAAAGATCAAAGTAACGGGTCCATACATGCCCACATGCTTGCAATATAGGATAGTTTTTTGAAGTTTTCTTATTATAAATCACATTAGGGACTTTAAAGGATTGGTAAGGACCCATATGTCCACATGCTAGTTCTTTAGGGATTTTAAAATTTCGCAAGGTTGTACCAATGACATATAGCAAGATAGGTAATCATGATTTGTAAGGACCACGGGAAGTCCACATGTTGCAAATTGACACCTAACTTATTAAAAATTTGGTAGATTTGCTCACTTGCCGACACACAAACTCACTCCTCACTCACATAATTTCATCTCAAATTGTGGAGGTTGAAGTAGGTTTCCTCCAAAGGGATTCTAAAACGTCCCACCATTTCTTGAAGAAATTATCCACACCCTACTTAATTCCAATGAGATTGGTTCACACCCCCAATCTCTCAACCAACCACATCTAAAAGTTTTCTAAAAAATCACTAAGTTTTCCTCCACAGGAGGTTCGAAAAGAATTTTTTTAGTCTAGGTAGGATCTTGGGGGTAAGCATCCAAATAACCCCTCGTTATCTGGTTCTCACATCTTCAAACATTAGAAGTTGACAATTAAGGAAGTTTAAAATCCTCCAAGTCAAGTGTTCCTAACACCATAAGGCAAAGAGATACTTGTGAAGGTTCGAAGGTTGAGGTCTAGTTGTTTTGTGTGTCCCTCATTGAGTCACCCAACTCCTGGAAGGGATCCATCCCGTGACCCATTTTTGAGTCTGAAAATCTAAATGTCACACTTTGACCGAGGTACCTATTGATGTTTGGACAACAATGGGAATACATTATTCCATATATATATATATATATATATATATATGACATAATATT
Source organism: Picea glauca (assembly GCA_000966675.3). Classification (NCBI taxonomy): domain Eukaryota; kingdom Viridiplantae; phylum Streptophyta; class Pinopsida; order Pinales; family Pinaceae; genus Picea; species Picea glauca. The sequence goes on from JZKD02S2364779.1 coordinate 147,202, forward strand.
TATAATACAACGTATAAATATACTTAGTAAATAAATAGTTACTTATTATCCAAGTGACACATCCTTTCATGGATGGTCACCATATATTTTATATATATGAAACTCTCATCAGTGTAATAACATCAATTTAATATAAGCATTTTCTATTTTGCTCGTGTCTCTGTGCATGGTTATTCTTCTTGTGATCTTGGTTATTACTGTTGCTATTGTTCTTGGTTTATGCTTTAGTTCAAGTAAATTTATAAAGAAATTGAATGTAATTGAAAAACATTAAAATACAACATGGTATCAAAGCATCATTCTTGAAAGAATACTATTGCACATGCATTGACCTTCTACAGGAACTTGTCGTACCTTTCCTGCAATTCATTGTTTTGTTGCAACTGCAATTCAGGTTAAAATTTCTTGACTCTTCCAACAACCATGGTGAACCGTATTTTGGTGGAAGATAGGCTTGATGGAACAACAAACTTCAATTCCTGGAAATCTAGATTTCTCATCACTCTAGAAGAGAGTGAAATAATGAAGTGCGTTGAATAAGTTGTACCAAAATCAATTGATGATGCAGAAAAATCACAATGGAGGAAGAATGATGTAAAAGTTAGCACAATCATCATCTATTATGTGAGAGACCATTTAATCCCTCACATATCCAACTTCAAGACAACTAAGAAGATGTACGATGCCTTGAAAAAGTTGTTTGAGAGTAACAACACCAACAAAGCACTTGTCTTGAGACACTAGCTTCAAAATCTCAAGATGATGAAGTCTGATACAATTTCCACCTTCTTCATGAAGATTTCAGAGACCAGAGTTCAATTGGGTGCTATTGGTGAAATCATCTCTAATAGAGAACTTTCCATGATTACCCTTAATGGTCTTCCAATCCATTGGGAGCCATTCATTCAAAGTATCTGTGGGCGATTCGAATTTCCCAAGTTTGATCATTTATGGGAAAACTATATTTAAGAGGAGACCAGACTTGCAGCTAGATGCATGCAATGTTCCCGTCATGATGAAAATCAAGACCTCGCCACTCATGCAAGGAAAAAAAAAGGAAAAAGAAGAGGTTTCGGAAAATCCTTTAAAGAAAGGAAGTCAACACCAACTTTTGTGCACAAAAATAAGGACATGTCAAAGGTTTAGTGCTTCAGATGTGACAAGTATGGCTACTATGTGAAAAATTGTCCTACATTGAAGAAAGGAAAGCAACATGCTTGCACTGCTAATGTTGATTTAGAACCACCTCATAGGAAGTCAAGGAGTGCAAGCATGAATGATGAATATTTATTCTTCATTTCATCCCTCTCAAGTACGGTTCCTACTAGTAATGATGTTTGGTTTATTGATAGTGGTGCTTCTATACATATGTATGGATACAGAGAGAACCTTACAGATCTAGTAGAGAAATAATCTCAGTTGCATGTTGTACTTGGTGATGATGCTAGATATATTGTGAAGGGAGTTGGATCCACCTCCTTACAATTGGATTCTGGCACTCCACTCCATTTGAGCGATGTATTATTTGTACCTGGGATGAGAAGGAACCTTGTCTCTATTTCATCCTTATAGAAAAAAGGCTACAAGGTTGCTTTCTCTGATGGAAACATTCTTGCATGGAGAATTAACTCTAGTATGGATTCTTCCCGAGTGATTGGTGTTCGAGAGGACAGATTGTACAGATTGACTGTTCGACCAATTCAGGCCCTAATACATGATTCTATTAGTTTAATTGAAATGTGGCATAGGAGACTTGCTCATTTACATTATAGAGTTATTCCCGCTCTGGGGAAGATGGTGACAGACCTTCCAAAGATCCATGTTGAACACAATGGAATTTACAGAGGTTGTGCTCTTGGAAAGAATGCCAAGAGGTCCTTCTTAAGCAACGACAATAGATCCAAGGGTATCTTAGACTTGGTTCATACAGATTTATGTGGACCCATGATAGTTGATTCATTAAGTGGATACCTATACTATGTGATCTTCATTGATGACCAATCTCAGAAGACTTGTATTTACTTATTGAATACCAAGGATGGATCCCTTGCTAGATTTCAGGAGTACAAATCACAGATCGAAAACCTGACCGAAAAGATTAAAGTGTTGAGAACAGATAATGGAGGAGAATACATCTCCTAGGATTTTAGTGATTTTTGCATTGAGGAAGGGATCAAGAGGGAGTACACTATTCCTTACAACCCTCAACAAAATGGGGCTGCAGAGAGGAAGAACAGATCTATTTTTGAGGCAATCAAGGCAATGCTTCATGATCAACATTTACCTATGTTTTGTGGGAAGAAGAATCCATGACTGCAGTGTATGTGTTGGAAAATGTTTAACAGGTAGCGCATGCTTGTCATTGATGGCAAGTACAATAGTGAAGATGGCATGAGTATAGAAAGAGTGTAACAGACGTGCATCAAAAGTAGTTTTGGAAGACGCTGCAGAGAAAGCCTGATAATTTTAGAAGAGATAGTGCAGGGGATTGTTGGCAGGTTATCAGGAAAAGTAAGATTGTCATTGATGGAAAGATCAGAGTATGCAACGAAGGCAAAACAAGGACAAAGTATGCTCCGAAGGAGAAGTTCGAGTGATCGCTGGATCTCATTATGAATTCTCGATGGCCGTAAGATCTGAATGAAGACAAGAGGAGCACACAGATATGGAGGATAGATCTCAGGTGATAGATCTGAGCGTAGGTTCCAACCACAATTGGATGGAGGAGAACCTGCATTGTGTTTAAAGTGAAAGGAGAAAAGGGGCTCACAAAATCCTGAAAGAAGGAGGACCGTCCATCATCAGGAAGGACACGTGGGGAAAGATCGTAAGTTTGCTGACTGGAGAGTCAAAGGAACAGGGTTCCTTAACTTCTCAAAATCACGATGTAACATGAGCCGTCAGATCAAAGGTTTGATATAGACCGTTGATTCTAGTCCTTGTCGGAATTTTGGGGATCGAGAGTTGGACATATAAAAAATTATTGACACCAGGATTCCCGATATCGCAATATGTGAAATCGCGATGTAATCTAAGCCGTCAGATTAAGGTTGAATCTAGACCATTGATTCCAGTCCATGTCAGGGTTTCAAGGATCACGAGTTGAAGAGGTCAAAGAATAATAACCACAGGAATCTCGAAATCACGATATGCGATATTGCGATTTAATCGCAGCCGTCAGATCAAGATGTGATCTGGACCGTCGATCCAACTCACATCAGCATACCACATCATCTAGGAACACGTGGAACAACCAGGTAAGGACAAGTGTCAGACTGAATCAACATGCCAAGCACATGTAAGTCACAAATCAGGGTGACACATGGTAGTTATTTAACACATGTGACGTCATCAGACTTACACCATGTCGGAGTTTTGGGGATCGCGACTTGGAGAGGCAAAGAACCCAATGCATCAAGAATTCCAATTTCGCGATATGCGAAATCATGATTTGTATGCAGTCGTTGAATAGAGATCAAATCTGGACCGTTGATCTAACTCCATATCGGAGTGTCAGGGATCGCAACATGGAGAGGCAAGCAAACAATGCAACAAGAATGTCGATTTCGCGATATGCGAAATTACGATTCAATCATAGCTATTGAATGAAGCTCTGATCAGGACCATTGATCCCACACCATTTTGGGGTATCGGGGATCGCGACTTAGAAAGTAGAAATGCCTCATCTCCATACTCATGAAACACAAATTAGGAAAAAGCACTTTTTGCATAGGCGCTTGGTTATGCCCATAGACATATTGGGGAAGAAGCTAGTGTAGAAAAGTTCTTTATGGGAACTTCAAAGATCGCGAAATAAAGTGTCAAGACACTCAACACAAAATTGTTGAATGCTGAAATGATGAAATGAATGCAAGATCCCATGGATTCAATCCAACAGTGCAAATGATTTCGAACAATATCAGAGGGCATCTGTAGCATGATACAATGTAACTGCCAGAAACCACTGATGGGTTCTGCCAGAGGACTCGAAGACACTTCAGGATGGATGACAGAGGAGGTGAAGAGTCTCTAAGAGGGATGAAGATGTTTGTGGAGGTGATTGATAGCTAATGAGAATTGAGGCTTGTAACTAAAACAGAAAAACAGAGTTCGACTATCACAGAGAAGACGAAGAGTCTCAAACTACCAGAGGGGCTGAGGAATCTCAGTATAACATATAGTGATGTTGGACATGTGGGGAAAACCTCCAGAGAAGCTGAAGAGTCATGATGATGATTAGACAGAGCACTCAAGAGGTGGAGGATAACGGCGTGGAGTCAGCATGCATAGGCATTGCGAACATTGCATGCAGAAGGTGCACAGAAGCTATAAATACACGATACAGAGAAGACATGCGGTTGCTATTGTTGTTGGAGTTTGTTGTGGTTGTTGTTGGTGAAGGTGATTCATGTGTGAAGAAGAAGGAGAGTGCAGCAACTAAATAACACAGAAGAGGAACTATGCAGTGAATGGACATGGAGCACAGAGCATAAAAAGAGGAAGAACAGACAGCGTAAGTGATGTGTGCAGAAAGGGAATGAGGCAGACAGAGCAATGAAATGCAACAGAATAGTGATGAGTTTGGTAAGCCATTATTGAACATCATATCACTGTAATAAGTTTCAGTAGAAAAGATTTATATTTCATGGTGGTTGGGAGGATCTAGGGAGAACTAGTGTCCTCAAAGGTTCAAGTGGGTGCTTGAACATAGGGAGTTGGTGCTTCCTTCTATTTGGTGCTAGAGAAACCAGGGAGTTGGTGCTTCCTTCTAGTTGGTGCTAGATAAACCAAGGAGTTGGTGCTTCCTTCTAGTGGGTGCTAGAGAAAACAGAGAGTTGGTGCTCTCAGCAAGTTGAAGCTTGCAAAACTGAGGTTGTAGACTCAATATGAGTTGGTGCTCATATGTATGATACTATAAAGAATGTAACTATTACTTATCATATAAATAAAAAGAGGTTTTCACCCTGCATGGGTTTCCTCGGGAAATATCTGTCTTTGTGTTTCTCATATATGTGAATGATGCTGAAAGTGCCATTGTTTATTTCCCTGCATTATTGTGATCATCATTCAGTGTTTCTACAAAGAGTTTAAAAGAACCATAATTGTTTAAGCACGGTAACAACTGAATCACCCCCCCTCTTAGTTATCCAATAGTATGTTCAGAAAAAAAGTCCTCATAAGACTTTAAGGAACATGACTGCCGAGGAGGCCTTCACCAGAGTGAATATTGAGGTTGGACACTTCAGGATATTTGGGTGTCCAGTATACATTCATATACCCAAAGAGAAAAGTACCAAGCTAGACCCTTTAGGAAGAAAGGGTACATTTGTGGGGTACATTGAGTCTTCGAAGGCATACCGGATCTACATCCCTGGTCAGAGACAGATTGAGGTGAGTAGAGATGTTACCTTTGAGGAGGATGTAGCCTTCATGAGATCTAGAGGATCTCACATGGATATTGATAGTGAGAAAGAAGAAGAGATAGTTCCTTCTCCCCCTCACCCTCCAACAGTTGAGAGGCAGACAGTTGATCCTATTGATCCCATTCATCTTGTACCTCCAGTTGATGTTTTGAGAGATATTGTAGTAGGTCAGAAGAGACCTACATTGTCTCGTTAGACTCTGTAGGAGGTAGAAGGACATGCATCTCTTCATGGTACATTCCAAGAGAGAAAGAGACCTCAGAGATATTTGTGTTATACCGCAGTTATGAGCCACATCATCGATTCTGAGCCTTCATGTTATGAGGAGGCATCTAGTCAACTAGTATGGAGAGATGCCATGATGGCGGAGTATCAGTCCATCATGAAGAATGATGTGTGGGATATTGTTCTGAGACCTAAAAGGAAGTATGTAGTGACTTCCAAATGGATCTATAAGATCAAACTTACAACTAACGGAAGCATCGAGAAGAACAAAACAATATTTGTTGCTAGAGGATTCTCTCAGGTGGAGGTAATAGATTATAAGGAGACATTTGCTCATGTTGGTCGATACACTTTTATTCAGATGATTATTTCCATTGCAACATCCATGGGTTGGAAAATACATTAGATGGATGTGAATATAGCCTTTCTCAATGGAGAGATTGAGGAAGAAATATACATCAAGCAGCCAGATGGTTTCTTCATACATGAGAAGGAATCTCATGTGTGTAGGTTGAAGAAGGCCCTGTATGGACTCAAGAAGGCACCTTGAGCTTGGTATGCGAGGATTGATGGAAACCTGATGATTTTGGGCTTTAGAAAAAGTTCTTTTGATCCCAACTTGTACTACAAGACTGTTAATGGTGAGGCGTTGATTATGGTTCCTCTACGTTCATGATTTATTCCTCACTAGTACAGAGAGCCTTGTTATTGAATGCAAGTATGCATTGGCCTCTCAGTTCAAGATGAAGGACCTTGGTATGATGCACTACTTCTTGGGACTAGAGGTGTGGAAAAGAAATGATGAGATCTTCCTAAGTCAGGGAAAATACACAGTTGAGATATTGAAAATTTTGGGATGCTAAACTGTAAAACCATGGCTACACCAATGGTGATGAATCTGAAGAAACTATGTGTGTCTTCTTATGATTCCGACAAGATTGATTCGACCCTGTACAGGAAACTGATTGGATCATTGATGTATCTGGTTAACACCAGACCATATATTTTCTATGCAGTGAGTGCACTTAGCCAATTTATGATCCAACCGAGACAAACACAATGGATTGTTGTGAATCATGTGTTGAGATACCTATGATTAGCAATTGGACATGGTCTAAGATATACTTCTAGTATTGAAATGAGATTACAGGGATATACTGACTCTGATTGGGCAGGGAGAATAGTAGACAGAAAGAGCACCTTTGAATGTTTCTTCACTTTGGGATCCTCCATGGTTTCCTGGTGTAGCAGGAAACAAACTTATGTGGCCTTGAGTACTACAGAAGCAGAGTACATTGCATTAAGTGTGGCAGTCCATGAAGCAGCGTGGCTTTACAAGCTCCTTGCAGATTTATTTGGACATGTGCTAGATTCCATTGTTATTCATTGTGATAACCAGAGCTATGTGAATCTCTTAGAGAATCCATTGTTTCATGACAAATCAAAAAACATTGAGATCAAGTACCATTACATCCGAGACATGGTGCAGAGGAAGGCCGTATTGGTGAAATACCTTCCTACATATGAGCAGGTTGCTGATGTTATTACCAAACCCCTTACCAATATGAAGTTCAAGTACTTCCGTGATAGACTTGGTGTGGCAGAGAATGTCTCCCTCACTGAAAGGGAGTGTTGATGTTTGCAGCTTCCTGAAACATTCTTTGGATCGTACTCCTCTATGAATTGAGTTGAGTTGATCTGTGAGGACAGTTATTCGAGAAGGGATATGTGCATTTGGGCTTATAACCCAAAATCCCATGTGAAGAGCACATGAGGACATGTCAAGGGAGTTTACCCTTGTAATGCAGGAGCATAGGCTCAGGGAAAATGAGTTCATTCATGACTTGATCAAGATCAAGTAAATCAGAGAAGACCTAGAGTCTCACATAAATGTAATTTCTTTATTTTCATTAAAAAGTTAAAAAATGGATAAGGATTCTAGATCCTTTCCACTTGTAAAAGATGAGTTAGGGTTTTTTAATGGTTAGTGAGTCACTGATGAATCGTAGGGGTCAGTTGAGTTTGTTAAGGACTCTATTCCTTAATCATAGGATCTGGGAACAGAAACCCACTGTAATATAAATACAAGTTTTGGTTGATGATTAGATAGTTGAACCTAGTTTAAGTCAGTTTAGTCTAGATGAGGTTTAGCTGACAGAAATCGAGGAAGCTTGAATGTAGATCAAAGAGGGGGAAGCTCAGAATTCAATTCCTGGAGCATGCACAGAGACTCATTGCTCTGTTTTGTAAAAATTGGGGAAATTCGAGTTTTTAAAGAAGGTTTTACTACTCTGTGGAATTCAATCTTAGTATAGGTGATCATTCTATCCATCTGTGTATATTGTGATATTTCTGTTATCATTTATTGAGTACG
>JZKD02S2364779.1:165381-177131 GCA_000966675.3 Picea glauca
TGGCCATTTTGGAAATTTACTATTTTTAGCAGGTTTTAACTTCCGGGGCCATTTTGAGGGCCTAAATGACTATTTTTTGAGATAGAGGTTCTCAATGCTATATAAAGGCATAATCGATCCCCCAAAATGAATCTCCTCGATGATACCTTTCCAATGAGCTATCACACACCTAAAACAAAGATTGTATGCAAAAGTTACGACCTCGGGAAGTTGATGCACCAACTTACCCAAACAGGACCCACGTGACTTTTGGCGCTTCATCTCCTAGGGTTAGGTTTTTGGATGTATAGGAATTTTGGCATTCCTAATTATTGTAAAAATGCCTCCAGAGCCTCATTGTAACCATCTTCTTGTGAATGCGAGTAGCCATCACATCTCTTCTCAGAGATAAGCTCCCACCATTCTAGTGAGTCTTTCACTCTGTATTTTTACAGTCCCTGTACATTTCTTTCATTAATAGAAATCGTGTATTAGTATATCTCTGTTTTTAAATCTCTGATATATTTCTGTTATATTACTGGATATACGCGATATCTCTGTGCATTTCTTTATTATATCTCCGCTCTCATTTCTTGCCGAAAATAATCCGGATTACAGTCAAGATTCGAAACGTCAAGGTTCATTGGTGTATCATTGATGAAGGTGCATCCACATGCATCATGTCTAAGATTGTAGGGAAGAAAATTTTCTCCCTAAAGCTAGTACCATTCACTATTACTTTGAGATCTTATGATGGTTAACCATCTTCCCCCGAAGGGCTCTTTCAAAATTTCCCTGTTGAACTAGGGGGCAAGACCATGTTTGGACGTAGCTACATGTACACTATGAAAGTAGTGGCCTTTTCTATGTTTCAAATGATGATGTTCCCCCACATTGGGAAAATCATCACCATCGACCAAGTTTCACATTACGAGCCTAACCACTCCTCCAACATCGATAGCATCCTACCTCTTGTCCACACTAGTTCCGACGAATACCCACTCATGGATATGGGTCCCAGAATTTTCAAAAACCCATATTTGGTGGGGGAATACCATGGATCACTATCGTTCATACACCCCTCAACACAAGTGTGTGTCATATCTTCTAATGGAACTGAAACCGAAGATACCATTCCTCCCACTGAGGCTTCTCCACCCCTCGATGTCCCACCAGTTGAATAAATTCTACCTCAGGAATTAACTGAGAGCCCTACGACACCACTTATCCTTGATTTCACCCTTCCCCAAGGGAAAATCCTGGTTGGGAAACAATCCCCCAAGCCATTACTCAGATACCCTTCTTCTACCCCCCACCGGGAGTACAATATTTTCAGGTAGCCGCAACGCTTACCCTTCCCAACATGTTTCTCTCCATCCCAGTATGATATCTACACCCACCCGCAATGGTTCCTCAACCATCCCTCCCTCCCTAATCAGAGGGAATCCCGATCCATATTCCAGTACTAACTCAAACCACACCACCATCACCCCCACCGGCTGGAACCACTGCTACGGTTGGTGGTAGACGAAAGAAGAAAGATCCCACTACTCCCCTTCCTCCCTGAGTTCAACCTCCTTGCACACTATGAGAAGGAGAGGGACACCCCACTAATATATTTCCTTCTCTTCCCGAGTTACACAATCTAATCCAACTCCCTCGAGAAACCACATTGCTCGCCACTTCACCAAGCACACATATTACTACCACAATGTCCCCTACTACAAGAAATAAATGGTTGCGAACCAAATTCGTGTGTGCCATTTGTTCCGAGTATGGCCACTACACTCCTCATTTCCCCCCTCTACCTTAGTTTCGACAGACGCCAACAATGGTACACCAAATATTTCAGCAAGACCCCTCTCCACCCACGTCATTTGGTACCCACGTCAATGACATCCATTATGTCTCAACCTCATTCAATGAAGGGATGAGGTTCCCTTTCTCTCTTTGTGAATCACTTGATCATTTCACATACAAGTGTCCTTTGATCATTGAATACAGGCATAGCCAACTGGCCCTTATTCAAAATATTCCAACAACCCCACTTCTTGTGCTACAAGTGATTCCCCCTATCCCTTCTCCATATATTGTTCACATCACCTCACATGAACCTGAGCCACCCTCCCATCGAGTGATAAATTCCCACATTGAGCACCACCATCGAGCTATTACCTGACACTGCTCCAATGGAGCAGTGATTGTGGAACTTAGAGTCATTGGATTAAGATCGTCAGTCTTCTTTACAGAATAATGAGGGAGCTAAAAAATGGTTCAAAGCCACCTTTGACTGCCATGTCAACCTTCACTCATTTAACGAAGGAGATCTCGTCCTAGCCTACGATATCGTTCATGATACTCTCGACCATGGGAAATGTGATTCATTATGGCATGGAACCTACATCATCCAACAAAAACTCAATAAAGGAGCATACATCCTGGCCTCTCTAGAAGGCTATCCTCTCAAATAAACCGTCAACGGGTTGTACTTCAAGAAGTTTTATGGCTAAGTGTAGTGATTCTACACTAGGCCTTTTCTTAGTACACATTTGTAGAATTTGCAGTCTTCTTTTTTTTCCTTCACTACTGATGTCTGATCTACCATTCGTTCTATTAAAATATGTCTCCTCCTTCGGCCTACCAAATCGATCACATTGACGGACCTAGCTGCTGGAAATAAAATGTCTCTTCGGCTGCTTGGGCCCTCTACACCCCCTCACATGAATTGCTCCACTCTAGAGGCTTATGTTTGAGCTCAACAACCAACAACCAAGTAGAATACAAATCCATTATTAGTCTCCTCGCCGAGGCCATTCACCGCCACATTCGTCACCTTAGTGTCTTAGTATATTCCCAGCTTGTTGTCCTACAACTCAACAATGTATACTGTGTTTGTGATCCATTCCTTTTTCACAAATGCCTGCAAGTTAGACTTTTATCTTGACATTTTGATTCAATTACATTTACACATATTCCATGACAATTTAATCAAATGGTAGATAATATGGCTAACCTAGTATTAGATTGGAATTTATCACATCAAGACATCATTACACATACATAAATGTAACAACCCTATTTAAATAGTTGCATAGGGTTTATCAAGTATAATTGATTAAATAATTAACTGTCCTAGTGTGTATTAGTTAAATAATGATTATTTATTAATAATATTATTTATTGATTGAATGATTAATTAACACATTTAAGGTTTGGGTAAATAAATAAAGTCTTAATAACTTTAATTTATTTAGTATAAAACTTTACGTATAATAGGGGATAGGGTATTGAATGGAGGGATAAGGTAGTAAATAGAGGGATAAGGTCGGTGGCATTAAATGAAGGACAAGGCTATGAATGGGGGGATATGACTGGGTAGAGGCCTTCGGGAGATGATTATGAAATTTTGGGAGGAAGAAGCATTATTGAGAGGGAGGGATTGCATTTTCTATTGGGTATTTTCTGGTTTGGTCTGGAGAGTTTGGGTGGACTGTTACAAGGGTGCACTAGGTTGCTAGGAGTTTTGGGCTCGGGGGCTAGGAATCCTCATGGAATCCTAGAGCTAGGGAGCCAGACAGGCTATGTTCCTAGCTGGCAAGGAGGAAAGATTCAGTTTGGGCAGAGCAGTAGAGTGGACAACTAGAGATCAGGAATTTATCACCAGACAAAGATATTTTTATTTATGCATTCTCATGAATATGTGGTGTTATGTGGTTGTTACATAAGCTTATTTACATGCTATTAATAAATCTAATTTATGTTGAATAATAAATGATTATAGGTTATGATTAAATTGTACAGGATATAATATGTTTTTATTCATTATTTTATCTTGTGTTTTATAAGGCTCTATGGGGACAGAGACCTTACACATGGTATCAGAGCCAGGTTTAAAAACTTGGACCAAGGCCTACCCACCTACCTCCTTGTAAGAATGAAAGTTTAGAATTGGAATTGTTCAACAATAACCCAAAAATTTAAACAACTCCTAATTGGTTATATTGAAACCCTTTTCCCTGAAATCCTAAACAATTCCTAAATAATCTGTATATGAAAATATATGTATAAGTGTAAATATAAATTTGGGCCCGAGGGCCAAGATCCAGCTCTAGCTCCACCTAACCTACAAGTCAAGCACAATTGTTTTAACAGAGATCTATTGCACATAAAAAAAAAATGTAAAAGGCATAATAATATACTAATTGAAGTGTTAAATAGATTTTAACACTTGTTTCAAATAAACAAACCTATGTAAAGGAATATATTTATATATATATATACTTATTCTGCCAGGAATTTCTAAACAGATTTATAAATAAACATTTCAAGTAAACATATAAAAATAAATATGTATTTAATATATATATATATATATATATATATATATATAATCATTAACTGGATCAAACCAAATTTACCTTGAAAGTATTCAAGAGCAGGACTAATCCCCATGACTGCCCTGCCTCGATTACCTCAAGCTTTGCTACACCAAAAACATTTTTTATAAATGACATAATTAAAAATTATATATATTTAATATCACTCACCCATTAGGATTTACATTTGGAGTGTTTAATGGAATCTCAACTAAATCATCTCCAACTAATATAGTTTATTTTCTCTTTGTCTGGCATGGGAATCTAAACAATTTCTGGAAGAACTTTGAGCATTCCGGTAACTTGGAAATGAAACAAGTAATAAACGATGGTCTAAAAAAAATTAAAAAATATGTTAGTTTATATCCAAATCTCTCACAAGTCATTGTACAACATCGAGTCATCAACAAGTATGCCACCGCCTATGTCAAAATTGTCAAGGAGATATCCTACAGGGAAATCCATGGATTCAAACTTGTGCACAATGCGTAGTGCACTCACAACATGCACTTCACATAAAACAAATAAAACAAATAGAAAAAAAGAAAAGTAAATAAAACAAATAGAAAAAAAAAACCATGCCACATCACAACACACACTGCACTCAAAAGAGTGATCGAAAACACTCACACAACGTGCCAAGGGAAGAGCCCAAGGGCCCATTAGCTTTGCACTACGCATCCACCTGCACAATGCCTTCTACACAAATCAAAAAANTGTAGGCCTATCTCCGAGACCCCGAGCTATGTAGCATGCAATATCATACGAGCACCAAGTCGAACAACAACATACAATCCAATGCGCAAGCACCATCACCAATGCTCAAACCATGCGTGAGCCACAAGGAGGAGCAACCCATGGGGGTAGGGCAAGGTCTGTTACGCACCAGCACAGAAACAACAAACAAGCCAGCACCCAACACAACAATCAAACCAACAAACTACCACCCAAGCGAACAACCATGGGGAGGAGGTGCAGGAACTAAGCCCGCGAGCAAGCACAAAACACTAAAGTTGAGACCGAGCACCAGGTCGCATAAAAATTGTGGTATGTGCGCCCAAGCATCAATCACTAACCCTAAACCATCCTTATACATAAGTCACCATATCACATACTAAACTATGCCAAATTATGTGTTCACATAAACCAACACATGCACAAGTGCCAGGCCCTTTCCTTTCCATATATCTCATTGACCGAGAACTAGGAAATCATTCACAATGAGGACACTCTTGTACAAAATAGAAGCGAAAAAAAAAGAAGAAATTGTTGGGCCCAAGACCCAATCTCCTAGCCACGCGCCAAGTCAAGGCTACGAAGAGTCTCAGTGTTTTTTTTTTTTAAATAATAATAAAAAATAGATAAATAAACAATGGGCATATTTTCTCATGAGAAATCCTTCTACACGTTAAGGTGGCCACAACAGATCCACTCAACAGATAGGTACAGTCAAATGCACAACACATAAGGTTTATGAACAAAAAAAAAAAAACTTACTTCCGGGCATAGAACCGAGAGACTCTACACAAACCCTGGTGGCCAATACACCACACACTATGCACAAGGACCAACACCAAGCACCAAGCTGAGAGGAAGCCCACGAGGGCATTCTTTGCTCCAAGCCTAGTGTCAAGCACTAAGTCGAACCCACCAGGGCACAACCACGATAGTTTAAAACCAATGACTCCGGACATTCCTCCAAAACTATGGAGAACGAAAGAGTTAACAACAGGAAACTTATAAACTAGACTCCTGCGTGTTTAAAACAAATATATATATATATATATATATATATATAGTTGTAGGCGCAGCCCCTCCCAAAATACCAAGCTCAGTGCATGCGCCTAGCCATGGAGGAGAATCCCACATAGGAGCAGAGGTAACGTGCCACTATGTACGATGCACCCTCCAGACCTTGAAACCATGGACACAGGGTTGGTCGAGCAAGGAAATGGCCATGGCCGCCGACCTTATCATTCACCCTGAGCATTTAGTAAAAAACAAAAAAAACGAAATGTAAAAGGAGAGAGAGGGTAGGGTTTGAAGAGATAAAAGGAGGAGGATATTAGGGTTAAGGGATGAGTGCCTGGGGGGAGGGGGAACGTGGGCCTCATGCGAGGACCCACTGCCCAACCTTAGATATTTCTTTTATTTATTATTTTATTTTTATGTTAATTATTTTAAAATTTAATTTCAATTTTTAAACTTTATTTCAAGCATTATTAATATTGATTAATGGATTAAATGACTAGTGTTAATTAATTAAACAATTAAATAATTAATAAGAATGATTAATTAATTAAATGACTAATTAATTAAAAACTGTAATTAACATAACATACAATTCGAATAAAATTTATATTGGATTAGATTAAATTTTGTTGGAGCGGACGGGTTTTGAACCCACGACCACTCACCATAGCCCAAGCCTTTGAAAATAACCAAACACCAACGCGCCACACATGAGTCGTTATAAAATAAATTCATATATATAAATAGATTAGTGATCAATAGTCATAAAGCACTATCCCAAATTATAATCTCCAATTATCCAAGTTAACCAAGCACTGAGTTCCATGCCCTCAACCATCGAGCCAAGTGCCAAGTCCTTCCATTCCATGTCACCAATCAAAGCCAAGCACCAAGCCCGCAAGG
This sequence comes from Picea glauca, assembly GCA_000966675.3. Taxonomy (NCBI): domain Eukaryota; kingdom Viridiplantae; phylum Streptophyta; class Pinopsida; order Pinales; family Pinaceae; genus Picea; species Picea glauca. The sequence goes on from JZKD02S2364779.1 coordinate 172,392, forward strand.
GAGAATTTTGTGCACAACGTATTAACATTGTAAAATTTTAATGTTAATAATGGGTTTGAAACCTATTATTATTAATCAAATATATATCCCCTTGATTAATGAATGTAATAGTGTAACGTTATAATTTACAGGTTAACAGTCCTTGTAGAGTAGCGGAAGTTTGATGTAGGTTATGGGAAATAGTCAGGGTAGAATAGGGGTATAATAGAAAGAACCATATAAGGGATCTGATGCACTGTGGCGAGTACGATACAATGCAAGCGTAACTACCGGGGAGAGGGTCAATAGTTTTCTTAGGAAAAGACATCAAGCTTAGAAACTTTAACCCTAACCTAGCCACCTCCCCTAAAGAGAGTAACGTCTATTTATAGACAAGTCAAAAATCTTACGCCTAACCCTATTTTCTAGTTTAGGTTGCGCAAATGTGAAACGTCTTTGAACTCACCTTGACAAATTTGGTTGATGCAGGTTAAATTGTACAGGATGGTTAGGAATTGAGGAAATAGAGGCAGAGGGGCATCATCGTAGGGACAGTCAGCGCTGCCACCACCATCTCCTGAACTAGCTCTCATACTACACTCTTTGGAGGCCATAAATGAGACTTTAAAAGGGCGTCACCATCTGGAATGGGTAATCCAGAAGTGTTGAGGGATTTAGGGGGAGGACCTCCACCCGAAGACATCACTAGAGAACTGCAGAAGATCAAAATTCCTGAGTTTGTTGGGGGTCGCACCAGTGAATGTGCAAAAGCATGGTTGGAAGGCATGATAAGGTGCTTCTCCTTAAGGGACTATGCGTCCACCTCAAAGGAGAAGATAGTGATTTTCCAGTTGAGAGATAGTTCCTTGAACTAGTGGGGAAACTTGGAAAGGTAAATGCATCTTACCCTAGACACTGTATCTTGGGAACTTTTCAAGGAGAGGTTCCAAAGGAAATATATGCTAGCTTACTATGAGGAATAACAAGTAAGATCATTTCATGCCTTAGTACAGGGAAACAAAACCGTAGAATAATATGAGATTAGGTTTATGGAATTGGTCAAATGTGTTTCATATATGGATAATGACCAAGGACAGACAGAACACTTTATCTATGGGTTGAACCCTAAGATAAGGGATATGGTGTGAATGTGGAAACTGTCTTCAGTAGCAGAAGCTGTGGAAAATGCACGTTATACAGAGGAACACATGAACTTAACTAGAGGTATGAGACTGACCTTTCTGCATCGTCCTGGATTCGTAGGGAAGGCCCCTAGGACATTTCCTAGGGGAGGGGGCTCAAGGCCACCTCCATATGGTAATAGAGTCACACCAAGGACAGTAGCCACAGGGATTTCAATTGCAGCAAGTGCAGCATCTCATTCATCACCAACGATGCAGGCAGGTCCACGACCATCTCAGGGAGCAGCTACTAGGGGCAGGGGTTCTAGGGGAAGGAACTCATTTCATAAAAAATCACATAATAGTGCGCAGGTTCAATCTCGTGTTAGCTATTGGGGATGTGGAGGACCCCATTACCAGCGTGACTACCCAGAGTTACAGTCAGGATTTGTGCATAGAGAAGGAAAGGCCATGATGGGAAGAGCAAGTAGAAGACACCATATTTACGCAGTGGTTAATAATCACCAGGCTGAACATCAATCCACGGTGGTGGAGTCATCAGGTACACTAAATCATATCAATGTAAATATTTTATTTGATTCTAGTACTAAAGATAGTTTCATTTCACCATCTGCATTAGAGAAAAGTGGGTTGGAAACCTATGAGCATGATGACTTTAAACAAGTTGAGATAGCTTCGGGGGGAAAAAAGCAGTAGGACCTAGCATTGATAATTGTATAGTAGATATGGGAGTGTGTACTACTAGGTTGAAGGTATATGTTACTACTCTCAAGGCATATGACCTAATCATTGGAATGGATTGGTTAGAAGCTCATCGATCTTTGGTGGATTGTTTCCCAAAAAGGGTGCTCTGTGTATATGACGAAGGAAGGCCAGTGGACATCTAGGGTGTATGGAGAAGGGTGTCATTACGCCTTATCTCAAATATGAAGGTTAAGTGATGCTTGAGGCAAGGGTTTCGACTATATGTAGTGGAAGAGGTGAATGAAAGGAAGGAACCCTCTTTGGATCAGTACCCAGTATTTTCAGAATTTAAGGATGTTTTCCCAAACGATCTACCAGGGTTACCTCCTGAGAGGGAGCTTGATTTTACTATTGAGATAAAACCTGGTGCAAAACCAATTTCCAATACTCCATATCGGATGACAATGTCAGAAATTTGTGAGTTTCAATTGTAGTTGAAAGAGTTATTAGACTTAGGGCTAATAAGGCCCAGTGTCTCACCTTGGGGTGCACTAGTAATTTTTGTAAAGAAGAAGGATGGTTCCTTATGATTGTGTATAGATTACAAGGACTTGAACCGTGCTACAATGAAAAATAGTTACCCAATGCCACAAATAGATGAATTATTTGATCAGATGAAAGGAGTAGCGGTATTCTCAAAGATCGATTTTCGATCAGGGTATCATCAGTTAAGGATTAAGGGAGGCGATATCCAAAAAATTCCTTTCGAACTCGATTTGGGCATTACGAGTTTGTTGTAGTACCTTTCAGATTGACCAATGCGCCAGCAGTATTCATGAGCCTCATGAATGGAGTATTCCAGAAGTACTTAGACCATTTTGTACAAGTATTTCTATATGACATCCTCATCTATTCCAAGAATGAAAGAGAACATGAGGAACACTTGCGAGTGGTGTTGTCCTATCTTAGAGAGAACAAATTGTATGCGAAGTTGTCGAAGTGTTCTTTCGTCCAGAAAGAGATACACTATTTAGGTCATATCATTTCCGGTGAAGGAATCTCTATGGACCCAGAAAAGGTAAAGGCCAGTATGGAGTGGCCAGTGCCGAAAAATGCCCATGAGGTGAGAATCTTCATGGGGCTAGCAGGTTATTATCGGAGATTTGTGGAAGGATTCTCAAAAATAGTGAAACCCATCACCACTTTCCAGCACAAGGGTGTCAGGTATGAATGGACATAAGAATGTGATAGTGCATTCATTGAGCTTAAGAGGTTACTAACTAGTGCACCAATTCTACAAGTGTCGGATATGGAAAAGGACTTCATAGTCTGCACGGACACCTCGAAGAAAGGTTTGGGGGCCATGCTAATGTAGGATGGAGGAGTGATAGCTTATGCATCAAGGAAGTTGAAGAAACATGAAGAGTTATATACTACTCATGATTTAGAGTTGGCATCTATAATGCTAGCTCTGAAACTTTGGAGGAACTATCTTATGGTTCAAAACTTTGAGCTCAAAATGGACAATCAAATTTTAAAACATATCTTCACTCAAAGGGATCTGAATGCCAGGCAAAGGCGATGGAGTGAGTTTATGAGTGAGTATGATTTTGATATTTCATACATCAAAGGACAGGAAAATGTGGTCGTAGATGCCTTGAGTAGGAGACCACGTGTCTTCTTCTTGGTACTCTTAAATGTCAATCTGAGGGAACGTGTGTTGACGGAATTCCAAGGAGACAGTTGGTATTTAGAGGTTACCTCAAACTTCCAGAGTGGGAGGAAATTAGATCCAAAGTATGAAGGATATAGACTAGAAGTAGACATACTATTGAGATATCGAAGAAGGATGTACATCCTTGAGGATGGGGATATTCGAAGAATAATACTTAGGGAATCCCATAGAGCACTTTATTGTGCACATTCGGGTGTGAAGAAGATGTACACAGACATGAGGAAGCTCTTCTTCTGGGTAGGCATGAAGCGTGATGTGGTCCATTTTTTCACCAAGTGCCTGGAGTGTCAACAAGTGAAAGACGACCACCACCACTCGGCAAGCCTCCTACAACCACATGATGTTCCTATGTCCAAGTGAGAAGTCATCTCTATGGATTTTGTTGTGGGGTTGCTGCTCACATATCATAGACACAATGACACTCTTTTGATAGTTGATAAGTTAACCAAGTGTGCTCATTTTATTCTGGTTAGAGACACTTATGATGTCACTGATGTGGCACGTGTGCTTGTAAGTGAGGTTATCCATTTTCATGAGATACCCAAGAAGATCATTTCAGATAGGGACTCTAGATTCACTTCCAGGTTTTGGACAAGTTTGCAGTCAGCGTTGGGGACACAGTTGAACTTAAGCACAACTTATCATCCTGAAACAGATGGGAAAACTGAGAGAGTAAATCAAGTCATGGAAGACATTATTAGGATGTATGTCATGGATACTCAAACCCATTGGGAGAAGTACCTACCTTTGGTAGAGTTTGCTTACAATAATAGTTTTCATAGCTCCATTGGAATGCCACCCTACAAAGCTCTATATGGAAGGCCATGCAGAACACCATTGAGTTGGGAAAGATTAGAATACCGAGTAAAATTTGGGCCATAATTGATTCAAGAGATGGAGGAACAGGTGATTCAGATTAGGCAAAGACTAAAGGAAGCATATGATAGGCAGAAAAGTTATGCGGATGCACACAGGACTAACCAAAGTTATGAAGTGGGAGACCAGGTTTTCATTCGTATCGGGCCTAATAAGAGTAACATATGGTTCGGAAAGGGGACAAAGTTGTCACCTCGATTTATAGGACCATTCAAAATCTGTTGACGGGCGAAACAGTTCGTCCGTCAACTGGGAGAGTGGAACCGGTCCGGGGTTGTCTAAATAACCCAAGCCGTTTGGTATGGACCACCCTGACGAGTTTAA
>JZKD02S2364779.1:177141-195078 GCA_000966675.3 Picea glauca
ATATATATATATATATATATATATATATATATATATATATATATATATATCAATGTGTCATAAATATTTACAAATTAATACATGTACATCGTCCATAGGCAAGTGAGCCCCCCTCACCCCTATAGGTACAAAATGGGTGTCACACTACCCTATAAAAAATGGGCTCACGGGCCTATATTAGTATAAAAATATAAAAATAGCACTCGTGGTGCCCCCAAAACGCCACCATCAGGTCCTCTATCCGCAGGAGGTGCCCCACCAGTTGGGGGTCCTCCAGGTCTAGGGGGAAACCGACTAGTCATCATTGCCCCTGCTATAGCTACATAATAGATCAAGGTCTACCACTCTACTGTAATTCCCACACACTGCTCCAGGACCCTCTCGTTATGGATATGTGACCACATGCCCTCCAACAGATCCTGCAATACCACCTCGAACCGGTGTAAAAAATGATCCATCCCCCCATCAACCTCTGCCTGCAAAGCATGCATTGGCCCTGCACCTATATCATCAAATCTGTGTCTTCGACCAACCCTCGCCTCATCTGCTGGCCTCATACAATCCTCATCCCTCTAACGTATCTCTCCGACCTGTGGTTCTACCTGTGGAGGTATCACAGGCCCCTAGTGTGTCAACTCCCCAACCATCTCCACCTCTCGACCTCATATCCCCACATCTACAAACAAAAAAACAAATATAGAATCAACATCCATACATATTAACAAGTTCTACACTATGAAAATCACAAAACATAAATGCACACACATACCTCTCTGGTTCCACACCTCTCCTAAAGGAAAAACCATGTCCGGGTCATGCCATAAATCCATCCGAACATATGGGAACTGCAGTATAATATGTGGTATGTGGTGCCACACACGTGCCAAGATGGCCATAAAATAGTGACCACCCTCTCCTCCTCTATGTTGTACCAAACATTGTGCCCACTGCATCAATCATGGCTCATGAGGCTCTGTAGGCGACAACAAAACCCTCGGGCACAAACTCACCAGAGTTGGTGGTCTGACATCGGTGGATCTTCCCCATCATCTTAACATGCACAATCAAGCCCTAGGAAAACAAGTCCCCATCAAGGATCCTCTCCATAATCCTCAGCTGACCTCCAGATATCCGTTGAGTCGCTAAGGATCCATAGATCCTCACCACCATAGTTGTGATGCACTGGTGCAAGAGCTCGTCCATTGCCTCAATCAAGAAAACTAACCTTGACATTGGTTTTGGCCCCATAAAATAGCGTCATTCCATGTCTATCAGCCTCACATACCCCGACAGTTGGGGATCAACAGGAAGGGCCATTCCCCAAAAGGGGAGCCCCGTCAAGAAATATGCATCCTCAATAGGTGAGAATGTCAACTGTTTCCCCCACACAATGAAGCACTGCAAATTAGTTCTCCACATCGATATCAATAACTGGAAAAGGTATTCCTGTGATCGTATCAATGGGAAGTAGAAGAACTTCAGGAACCCATAGGCTTTCAAGAGTCTTTGCAGTCCCAATGCCTCTCTCACTGCCTCCTTGAGGCACTCCGAGTCTTGCTCCCTCTAGTGAACTGACATGATGAACTGATCACCCACATTCACATATAAACCCCTCATCAACACTCATCGTTTATCAAAAATATTCAAAAAATTCAAGTTTTCAAAAAACCCCTCAGCTTTGCGTCAAGTGCGCAACTGTCACCCCAGTAGGCGCACCCATATGCACGCCTGTTCTTTGCACAACTGTGCATAAATTCATAGATGTAGAAGAAATAGATGTGCATCAATGCACAACTATCACACCCACAGGTGTGCATTCATGCACACCTATTCTCTACACAATTATGCACTAATCTGCAACTGTCTGTGAAATAGTTGTGCACAGTGTGCAACTGTAATTCGAATAGGGGCACATCACATGCGCACCTGTTCCTCCCACCCATGTGGACCCATGCGCGGTTGTATTCATCACAATCACACGTCATGCACGGGATAAAAAATTATACCCATGCATCTCAGTGTGGGTATCTTTCCTTCTCTCGTGCATTAGTGGGCCCACCCCTAAGAAAAACCTAGTATGATCATTCGTACGACCCCTACCGAAAAAGTAGAATCTATATACTATGCTGGAGGATGGGACCACTAACTTGACTCTCCCAAATCCTAGATCAACTGGCTCGAACTCTCGTAATATCAAAAACTCCTCCAAATAATCTCATCGATTCACTATAGAAGTGGGTACAAATGAGGTGGCATTGTGGGCCCCACAACCATATATAGTCCCTTTTTCCAAACTTCTACACTCAGTTACAGGAGCTCAAAGTCTCTCTTTTCTGATATGTCTTCAACCAGGATATTAGGTTCCTTCCACCTACACATTCACATTCCCCTAGTCACCATCTACACTCAGCCCTGGGGGAGAAGTTTTCTCACATCATGTCTAGGTACGCATGAGCATATTCAAAATTATCAAATAACTAATATATGTTCTTTATCTTTAGATATTGTTCACATCGGGTATTTGGTTTTCATGTGTGCAGGTACTTGGTCATCACAACACAACGCATCCACTTCAGGTATATGATCGACACTGGCATGTAATCATTCCCTCTGAATATCAAATGCATTTCCTAGTCACACTCTACGACATTTGCCTTTAGGGTCTCTACATCTGGCTCTTCAGTGCTATCACCTCCACTGCATTTTGGTACTATCACCTGGAAACACTCTCCCCCACATGATTTATCCCATTCATAGTCCCCTTTGGCACTTTCACACTCATGCTACTTTCACCCCCTAGAGATGGGAGTCCTCATAGTCTTACACATTTTTGAGAATCAACCACATACTCCTTCTCATCATTTTGCTAGATTTCCCAATGGACTCCCCGATTATCTCCTCACGGTTTTATTTTTACTGAGCCTATGTAGTATCATTAATCTTCCATTTCATCCATAATCATTTTGCCCATCTACAGATTTCCCTCCATTTCATTTACCTCATACAAAAACCCACCCATGGGGCCCCCACCCTCCACCAGTTCTCCATGCAACTTGTGCCCTCACAGGTCAAGACATCTTTCACTCAGGAAACAGTTTCTATCTATGTACACTCATCCCAAATTATTCTTTATCCATTTGGTAATTGTAAAAAGCCTTTGTTTCCAGCATTTACTTAGTTTTTTGTTGTCTCCCTTGACGACCTTCTTTTTTCCGGCAAAGCAACCCATGTCACCCATGGTTGGGGAATTAACTAACCTCTACTCATATTGACATAGTCCATAAACCCTGAGTATCCCATAGTCCATGTACCCACGATATCTGAGTTTTTCCACTTTGTCATGCCTCTGGCACAATTTAACCCCATGTCTAGTCATCCCCCTAATGCTAGATATAGTTTCACGGTTGATGCCAGTCATCCTTCAAATATACCCCAACCAAGGGAAATCTTGAGTCTCACCACATCCTAACTTCGTTCATGTTCCCTATCAGTTCTTGATCTTATTTAGTGGATTTCATGAAGCCCTTTTCTTCTTAGACTCATGTCTCCCTTTCTATCAACATCAACACAGTTTCCAAAAGAGAGACATTATCTTGAATTTCATTACCTTTATGATGAGAAGTCTTGAATGACACAGAGAGAACCATCATTTCTATCTGATGTCGTTGAACCCCATAAACATTCGACTTCAACAAAATCTCATGTTACGGTGGGTCTTACTATGCAACTATTGCATCTTTTTTATACTAGCTGAAGACCTCTGAATTTGTTAGGCCATCAATGCATATGAGTCATGAACACTTCTTACAGGTGTCCTTGCCTCTTTTCAGAGTATTTTCACAATAAGAATTGTCATCTACCCTTATCGAACTTTCCCGGAGGGCACTGCATTTATCTACATCAGCATACAACTTCAGTTAGTGTCTTACATTTTTGAGTTACATGACATGAGCATGGGGCATGCTTGCCTTGTTTATATACAAATTTTCTTTCTCTCTACCTAGAGACATATTTGGGTCTCACAATTTTCCCTCTCCCTCTACCAGGATCGCTCTTGTAGTTCTTATTAACACTCTTCCATACAATGGTACTCTCATTAGAAGAAACATTGATGTATTTCAACTATACGTATGCTCCTAACCTCACACATCAGGGGGCATATGTTATCACTGAAATTTCATCTGCAACATTACATGCAAATGGTTACAGGAATACGACATCTACAAACACCTATTAGTTCACCTACAACACCAAATATGCATTTCCAAGGTGCAAAAACTATACAACTGGTCAAAACATTTGCATACGCGGAAACACTAAAGGAACTACGCACACAGTGTGCAGGCCAAAGAAGCCCGTAGAGCACACAATGCTCCATATGTGCAATTGTCTACAAGAAAATCCACACACTCTTCTGAAAGGCACATTTATGGTTCTTGTCGGCCCCTCACCCACTTCTGGACCAACTTCCAACTTGATTTGACCCTTAAATCTGAGATGAATCCGAATGGGGGGTTGGTCAAAGACATAAAGGTGCCCTAAAGGGCCCCTTTTCCACACTAAGAACTAGTTGGATATTATCTCAGAGACATTCTATAAATGGATGCCATGGGTGCACTAAGAATTTAAGAATCTCATAGTATTGTTATGCTTCCTGAATCCTCCTTCAAGAAACCGCTTTTCTTCTTTGAGCATTCTAGCAACATTCCAATAATCTATTCTCCTCACCTCTTGAGGGAATAGGCTTGGATTTTTTTCACCATTTGATTTATAGTTTATCATTATAAGAAGATCTCTCAAATAGGGGACTCAAGATCCCTCCCAAGGAGGAAGAGGAGACCCATAAGTCCTCCTTTCTCTATGGTGTTTTCCAACTAATATAGTTATCCATTGGTGGCATGATCGTTGGTCATTTGGTTGATTGATTTTGGTTCAAAGTTTCTTATGCATTGTATTTTTATTTCCTTAGTCGTTCCTAGTTTGCTTGTTTGTTTATTTCATGTTCTTGGATTGTTTAATTCATACACTAACCTCTGTCTTGTCTAGCAAACCCAACTAGACTTGTAAGTGCCCTTGTTTTCCTCACCCAGGTGATGAAACAAACACAACAAATTTTACTCACAAGATTTGCAGCAACACAATATCATGATGTATCTACATGAAAAATGGAAGATGTAAGAATCTAGGAAGATGATGAAGTCAAAATTCAAGAAGAAAATGAAAAGAATGTTAGAATTTTGGAAAAGAATGAAAAGGAAAATGAAGAATCCATAGACGAATAGGAAGATTACTACACATCAGAGTGGATATTTTTCTGATTCATCTAGCTTAGAGACTCCTAGTAAATATGAATGTTGACAAGGGGGAATCTAAGAAGAAACTCTACATATTAGAGAACTCTATTTCGATAAGTATGAGTGCTTGCAGATTTTGGAAAGGAAAATTCAAAGTGGTTTGATAACAAAAGTGCATAATGTCTTATGAAAGTTTGATTGTTTGAGGAGAAAATTTCATAACACATTCCCATGCAAGTATCAAGTGACAATTATCAATAATATCAGTGGAACACTTTTCAAGAAGAGATCCATGATTGTATTGAGGATTCCATGTGTTAGCACCATGTTTCTTATAGTTAGAGTCATAGGTTCGTTCAATTTTTTAGAGTCATGTGTTAGTAATTTTAAAAAACAAAGTTTTCCTCAATAAGTCACAGTTGGTGTGTCAAAGTTTATGAGGTCAATGAAAAACTAAGGGATGGTTTGAAAAATCGAGCAATAAATTTGGATAAGAGTCATGAAAAGGGTGTAATGATTAGTCATGTGTGATTTGTAAGAGTTTATCTTCTAAAATATCAAGTCATGTCAAAAAAGGGGAATTTACGTACCAAAGTCGAGTCAAGTGGCTGGGATAAAGGTCATGTCAAAATTTATTATGAGCATCATTACCTAATCATGAATTCAGAAATGTGAACAATCATGGCACTCCTATCATTTGTACTTTTCACACTTCAAATGTGTACCTGTTGCACGAGTTTGCTACACAAATATTCAACATGCTTTCAAACTTCTTGTTGCCATGGATTTACCATCCTCTTCTATGATTTTTTCCCTTATCCATTCAAGCATAAATATTGGTCACCCTTCATGTTTCTCCATCACTTTCAGAATTTGTGCATCATCCATAGTTTTTTCAGCAAACTCTGGAGCCCTTCCCTGCATAAAATCTATTTTCTGTCAATCATGTTGTGAGTCTGTTGTTTTGATTTTGTTGCGTCCACTCCACTATTTTCAGCCATTCCTTAAAAGTCTTTTTGGAGCTCACTGCAAACTAGCTTTTTGGAATGAGTTGTTTCCTTTCACAGTCAACCTTCTTCCTTCTGAATTACCTACTTTTGCACTGATATTTTCGCTGCGCCAAGTCTCCCATTGTTTTTTGTTGCCGCACCGAGTCTTCACTACGCCTAAATTTTCGTCGCACTTTAATGTCGCATCAAATTTTTTCATTGCGCCAAATTTTTTGTTCCTAATTTGTTTTCCACACAAATATTCCCATTGCTACCTTTTCTTGCAGTTTCTACAAAGTTCATCATCCTCATTTGTTGCGGAGAGAGGATATTACAATTTATTGTTGTGTGCTTGAAATTAACATATACCAACATTATGACAACTTCCCAAAGAAAAAGAAAGAACACAAGAAGTGGCAAGGCCGTGAGGTTTAAAAATCAAGATTTGAAATTAATAAATGCAAACCTGAAAATAAAGGCATCTTTTGAACAAGCCTTATGCATGTGTTTTTGCGAAAGGATTCAAGGATATAATTCATAACTAGCTGAGCAATTCACCCTCAATTTTACTAGTGTCAGTGCAACAATTTCACAAATCACTTTCTGAGTGACAGAGGAAATTATGTTAGCTACGAAGGAGATCCCTCTTCAAGGAGAGAAATGGTTTAAAGGTATTCCTTTATACATTTCATATTATATGGATTTCATCAAGCCTAAATATCAAAATCAGAAAATTGGAGACGACATTGTAAGCAAGTATCTACTTGAACAATTTGAGAAACTGTTAAAGATCATCAAGAAATACTTCACCTATCAAGGAAGATTCGACAATGTGTATCCACAACACATAATGTTACTGATGGATTTCACAGGGAAAAATCCATGAAAACTGGCTTTCTTCTTGTGTCAAATCTTGACAAAGATGACAGATAATATCTAGGCCAAAGCTGATAAGTCGGGGAACAACTTATTCCATTTTTCATTAATTAAGATGATAGTGGTTGAAGAATTGAGACATTTGAACAAGGACTGGAATTATTTTCTGATTTTTTCTAACATTCCCAGAGACCCTAAAAAAGACATTCCTCTATCTGTGGAGGAATCAACACTTCATGGTTTAGAGGAAAGAAAGGAAGATGTTACTGAAAGAAGAAAAGGGAAAGAAATAGAAGACTCGTCATTCAGTCAACCAATATCCCATAAGAGAAGCAGGTCAAGATTGAATGATAAAAATGAAGAGATCCAAGTTCCCAGTAAACCGCACACCAATTCCTCTGGAAATAGATTTCCCATACACACAGTTCATCTAAATCTTGTTGAGTGTGAAAAAAAGGGATTTGATGAAAGAAAGGTGGAGTTAGGTGAGGACAATGCAAATATTGAAGAAATGAAATAACAACTAAAGCAAGTTCAACCTATCATAGCCCAATCTTATCAAGAAAATAGATAATTGAGAAGTAATATGGAAGAAAAATTATTGAAACACCATTATCGTAGATTCAAGCAGGTCAATTATCCCCTACCTCGCCAAAAACAAGAGAAAAGAATATAAATTGGCTTAAAAAATAGCTCAGAGAAGCCCAAGATATAATCATTGAGCTTAGGGAGGAAAAGAGGATGTCAAAGGAAATAATCATGGAGAATTTCAAAGAGTGCAGGCCAACTATAAACACTACATGTGAAACTTTGTCTGATGCTCAAATGAAATTGAAAAGAAATGGGGCTTTGTTGAGACAATTGATGAATTTGAAAATATAAATCTTGTCACTGAAAAGGAAAAATAGGGCTGTACAACTGCAAGTGACTTTGTACAAAGAAGCTACAGAAAAATTGGATTATCCCTCTCTCTGCAGCCAATTGGATTCGTGCGTGCAACCTCTGCATGAACATTCATCCCGCGAAATAACTACACAGATTTCATAGCCAACAGTTGTGCATCAAGAGCCAAAATCTTATGCGCAATGGTGACAATGTTGTCCAGCAACACGCATAATATTCCATCACAACTGTATGGTTGTGATTTTCCTAAACATTTTACGATTGTAAACAACATCCTGTATAGTTTCTAATTTCCATATCAGTCATCCTATTTTTGATAAATTTTGTAAAGGTTGTTATTCTTTTTGAAAACAACCAGATCCACAACTTTAGGAGTTAGTAGTTTGATTCCTAACAACTTAGAATAGTTTTTATTTCTATATATAGAGACTATTTTGATGTAAACAAGGGCATGGACAAAAGTATAGATATTTTGATCCTCTATGTAATTTCTTGAATTTGAAGAAATATAAATGCATAATTCACGAGTTCCTTAAGAAAAATATTCTAATGACGATGCTCTAAAGTTTGTACCTCTCTTTGTATGTATTTCCTGTGTATTCATATTCACTTTCAATTCTCTTCTATTTAAATTGGTAATTTTTTAAAATCCAGAATTCATCTAAGTGGTGCTCTAGACTGAATCGATTTAAATTTTGTCTGTCTTCTCAACTAAGATAAAAATTCATCCACTTCGGTTCTCTGATTGTTTTGTGTGTTTCTTTTCTTCTTTCGTCCTTCATAATAAAATTAAATATTGAAGTCCATCACCTTGTTTAGCCTTTATTTCTCTGAGGAATTCTATATACCAAGACTTTTTTCTTTTTTTTTATGGGTTTACTCCATAGCCCTAGAAACACTATCTTTTTTCAACTGACCTTTTAAAAATATACCTTGAAATTTAAAATCTAGTCATCAAGAAAACAAAACTATCTATCAGAGGTCAAATCTCAGAGAGAGCCCTCTCTAGATTGAAACAGATAGTTTCCAGTCTCAAAGTTGGTTTGTAGGTTACCTTTGTAGATTTTTTTTTCATACCGACAATTTACTCAGCGTTAACATTTTGGTGTCGTTGTCGAGGATGAAATTGAAAATTTTCCCTGGGAAGAACAACTTAAATCTTAGATTTGATTCCTGAGGGTAACAATGAATCAGACACCTTTTTTGGATGAATTTTTATTAGCCTGGTGAATTTGTTTGTAAAGATCAGTGGCATAGTTTTGTGTTTTGACTAAATAAGCAATCTTGGCTCCTAAAAAAATCTACACTAGAAGGAACCCTGATCTGAAACCTATTGCATTTGTGTCTGATCCTGAAAATCTCTTGCACAAAAGAAAGGAAAGGATAGTTAAATCATTTTCCTTCATGGACAAAAATATATCATTACCCAAAGATGGATTAAAAAGTATTGATGACCTTGAATTGGACTTAAAATTTAAGCAAACCTTGTTCATATCTAAATCAAAATCTAAGTTGAATGAAAATATCTTTGATGAGAAGAAATTCCAGTATTTGATCCCCATTGTCCCCATTCAAACTGTTCCTATTCAAATTTTTCCTGCACATACTATTCAAATAGCTCAAAATCCTCCTAGAGCCATGGAATATAGATTTTCTCCTCTTTCCTTGCCTACCTAATTGCATGATTTACCCCAAAATTATAATTAGAGAATCAGGTCATTCGATGCTGAAGAAAATGCATCATCCCAAAGACATTTGGACTGGTTCACTTATTTTGTTGATCTAGATTAATTATATCATGAGGATGCAAAACTCAGGTTGTTCGCACAAAGTCTTTTAGAAGAAGTTAGAAAATGGTTTAAATCCCTTCCTGCAGCAAGTATCCTTAATTTTTCACTTTTTGAAATAGTTTTTCTTTCAAGGTGGGGTGATAAAAATAATCATCTCTAGTTTCTAACTCACTACAATAATATAAAAACATCACCAAATGAAACAGTACAAGAGTTTTCAACCAGATTTATGAAAGTCTATAATTCAATTCGTACATGAGTCAAACCTCCTCCTCGAGATTCTCAACTTCGATATGATGATTCCTTTGAAAATGACTTTTCTTTTATGTTAAGAGAAGGAATATCCAATACATTATATGATATGATGAGTGATGCAATTGAAGTCAAGGTAATTTGGATGGAATCATGGAATATCAAACATAAACCTGACAAAGATGTCAATAAGGTCCAAGGAGAAGCACGAACCTCAACTTCTCAATCATCAGATGAGAAATTTGACTTGATGATGAAGAATATGGAAAGATTCATGGAAAGAATATTTTTGGAAAATAAGCCTGCCACCAGGGATCAAACTGATATTCATCCCAGAAATCAAAATTTCAAAAGAGCTCTAGTTCCTCAGATTAGGCAATGAGATCAGAGAAATCAAGGTGATAAAAAACTAAACCCTTCGTTCCAAAAAATCTATGCAAATGAATATTTTGATCCAAAAATTGAATACAATATGCATTGTTGTGATGATACAGAAACAAATGTGTTATTGACGAAAGAATAACATGATCAATTTATGGATGAAAATGACAAGTTTATGTAGGATAATGATGATATGTTGTCATTGAAGATAAAAGAGTTCAGGAAAGGATAGCATAATGCTATTATGTAGCTTCAGAAACAATACAACCTCAGGAGTAAAATGGCGCCTATAAATCCTCCAAAGGAAAATCCTACAAGGGAACTTCAGACCAATACACCTTCTTCAAGTCAACCAAAGAAAGATAATTTAGAAAAGGATGAAATGAAGGGATGAAAATCTAGAGAATAACCCCGAAAAAAATTACCCGAGGTGAGAAATCAAGTAGTCATTAAAGAGGTAGAGAAGGCTCCATATCCTTCTAATTTTGAAAATGAGATGGCTAAAATAAATAAAAAAATTCCATTTAATGAGTTGATCAAGAATGGAAAAAATAGAAATCAGATAACTAAAATGAATAAAATGGAAGAATCCCCTGACACCTTAAATGTACAAGATCATGACCCTACTATCTTGTTTGGCCCATGTTTTGATTAAATTGGTGATGTTGATGATGTTCCTCCTTTTTATGCTAGTCTTAAAATCCATGACATGACCTTACATAATGCCATGTTAGATTCAGGAGCATCACATAATTTGATGCTCAAGGTCATCGTGGATGGTTTAGGGCTTGATATTACAAGACCTTACAAGGATCTATTATCTTTTGATTCAAATAAGGTGAAATGTTTGGGTTTAATCAAAGACCCGGTTGTATCATTGTCTCAAATTCCATAAAAAAATTTGATCATGGATGTGGTGGTTGCTAACATCCCTCCTAAATTTGGCATCTTGTTATCTAGATCCTGGGCTGCAAAGTTAAAGGAAACTTTGGAAATGGATATGTCATATGCTACTATTCTTTTTTTCAGCCAAGAAAGGAGGTTGTACGGAGAATTGTTTCTCGAGTTTATTTGTGTGCTACTAGTGGATTTCTATGTAGTCGTGAGACTATGGTCATGATTATGTATCACTGGATAGTAGTTGTGTACTACTATGGTGGTTGTGCACCATTGTCGGTGATTGTGTATCATTGGATAGTAGTTGTGTACTACTTTGGTGGTTGTGTACCATTGGTGGTGATTGTGTATCACTGAACAATAACTTTGTACTACTATGGTGGTTTTGTACCACTGGCGGTGATTGCATATCACTAGACAATAGTTGTGTACTACTATAGCGGTGGTTGTGCACCAGTTACAATGGTTGTGTACCATTGGACAATATTTGTGTACTACTATGATAATAGTTGTGTACTACTATGATAGTATTTGTGTACTACTATGAGTTTAAATCAGTTGTGTTCCATTGGATGGAATTGTGGTAGTCGTGTGCTACTATTTGATTTCCATGGAGACTACCAAACCACTTGGAAGTAGTTTTGTTCTACTTTTTTATCACAACATAGTCATGGAGATTGAGATCGATGATTTGACCTATCGATGGCATGGTAGTAGATGTGTGTTGCTATTTGATTGTAGAGTAGTAAATGGACTATCGGAAGAAGACATCATGAAATATACCTCCTTAGCAAAGAGGGAGTGTTGATGTTTGGTAGTTGTGGGAGGTACGTTCCCTCCTAGAAAACCTATCTTAGATGAGAATAAGATTCAGGAATCAAGAGAACCATTGAAAAGATGTGTAAATACCCCAAAAGAAAATTCATCCCAAAAGAATAAAGAATAATGAAGTGACACCATCCCATAGGAGAATTCGGCCCAGTAAGGAGGTCAAAGAAGAATATAAATACTAGGCACCTTGGATCATTTCATACACTCACACACACACTCTCATCCACAAAAAAGGAAGGCACAAGTCTAAGGAAGGTGATGGAACAAATGTAGTAGTAGAAGTTTCTTATTATTCAGTCTTTATGGTGACTCTCTCTTCTGCACTATCCTTGGTAGACGTGCACTACTCTTGTATGGTGTTGTTACTGCAGCTAAGGTGGTATTTTTGGTTGTATATTTAGCTATCCATTGTGCTAGGCTTAATATTTTAGTTCATGGTTGGACTTCTTTGGATGAAATCTCTCTAAGAAAGGTTGGATGATTTTTTCCCCCATTTGGGGTTTTCCCATGATACATTTTTGTGTCTTCTCGTGCTTGTTACTTCTTCTCTTATTTTTAGTACATAATATAAATTATAATGTGAAATAACATCTAAATATATTGGAAAACCTAATTTATTTGTAAAGTTAATGAAAATCTAACAGTCTGTTATCCCATTCGAAATTGTGACACATAAATATTGCTATGTTAATGTATTTCCACTGTGTATTTCATTTGTTTGATTATTTAAATTGGTCTCCAAGTTCAAGATATAGAAATGTATTAGTTGTTCAAGTACAATGTTTTTTGGGAAAGTTATCAATCACATAAAAAGATCATTTTTTTATTAATTTTATTTCTAGTCAACCTTTAAATGTAACTCAACCATGGTTATTTAGATTGTACATAGAATGAGGTGTAATAAGTGAGTTTTCAAATATACCTTCCCCATAAAATGATTTACTTAGAATTTTTTAATATATCTCTTAGTAGGCCCTTTTTTTACCTCAAAATTCCCCTAATGGTGCATAGATTTTGTGTGTCAAGCCATTGTGTGCTTTTTCACATTGGTCCTCTACTCTTGATGTCATCACTTCCACGCGGTGAAACCATATTGGTCTCCACACTTGACATGTTATCCATGCTAACACCATCAATTGCATTTCTTGGGTTCTCCACATGTCCTCCTAACTCTCTCTTTGTTCCTATTTAGATTAGCATACCCTCTCATATTTGCATCTTGTGTTGTAACTCTTGGTCCTCTAGGAATATTTCATTTTTTGTATTTCTTTCTTGCATAAGTCCTCAAAACCATCCATGTAATTTATTAGGCTCTCCACATGCCTTTCTAACTCTATATTTTGTCCTAGTTAACATTTTCTACCCTCTCATATGTGCACCATGTAGCAACTCTTGTTCCTTTGGGAAGATTTCATTGTTTTTTTTTCTCCCTCATATAAGTCCTTAAATCCATATAGTGTTCCTTGAACCCAAAATATTATAAATTATGAATCTTACTTGTTGATGGTTATGTAAGAGGGATCATGAAGTTTAAAAAAAAAATCATATTTAACTTGTCAAAACTCACTTACCCAAACATTATAAAACCTAATTTAATCTAGTGGAAGGTCCATGAGGTGACTTATGCAACTTAAGGAACATAAATCATCAAATTTGTTTTCCTTCTCACACCCAAACAATTATATAATCCAATTCATATGGGCTTTGGATTCTTATATAATCCATGTGGGGTTTCTCATCCAAATAAAATTTCACTAAGTCTTGAAAACATAACCTCCAAGTCTATAAAACAATTTACAACTTGTACTCAAACCAACACGTTTTCCAAGAAAATAAATTATTTTTATCTGTGATAAAAAAAAGTACAATACTTAGGTTCTATTGGCATAGTCCAATAAATCTAACCTAGAGATATATCTCTTCAGAAACTATCACTATCGATATAGAAATATTTGCAACCTCCATACTATCAAATATACTATCTATCAAGAAATTGAAAACAAAACAATAGACTTAATAGTCCCATGTACTAACAAATTAAAAGTTCCAAAGGACTTCATAAATCATAAAATGAAAATTGTTGTAAAACCACTATATGGTCATCTTGTACATCTTCCAAGGAACCATAAAACTCACATAGTTAAATTCCTTTCTTTGAGAGTTGATATGCAAAAATTTTGTGGTCTATATAAATATGAGTATAGTGGATCCAAATAAATTGATTAGATATTTCCTGTAATTGTCGTGCTAGTGGAAGGTGTAACACACCCACTACGACAATGAATTTTTTGTCTTTTCCTTCGAGGGACAGAATCCCCAAGACTTCTATGGGGCCTAGCACAGACCATCCCTTCCCTTATCCTCCTCTAGGTGACCATAACTTGGCCTTAGCGCAAGCGCCTTTTGCAGCTTGTGAGTTGGGAGTCAAGGCTCTCAACTCCTCTTTCTCCAAATGTCGATACCCGAGATGCGATATGGGTATGGTTCCTTCCTCACTAGCGCCTGCTACATGTAACTATAGGCTAGGCCAAACACTATCTCCACTCACAACTTTGCTAGTTGAGGTGTTGAGCCCTCATGCTCCTCCTTTGTGAAATCCCGAGACGCGAGAGGTCAATGTTACATGGGATTTGTCAAAGTGACGCACACACGCCACTTGTCTCCTCTACTGTACTCTTCTCACGAGCTGTGCTACTGCCACCCATCGCACATGACCTCGGATCTTGGCATTTCACGGCCTTAACGATCAGGGTGCAACTTCTTCATCTTGCGAAACCCTAAGCCATGATAAGTCAATAATGGGTCACCCACTTCCTAAGCTAAATACTAGCACTACTCACATCTCACGACTTCGTGAGTTGGAGTGTTTCGCCCTCGTGCTCCTCCTTCACGAATTCCCGAGATACGATAATTCAACAATGGGTTGACTCTTTCCCAGGCGACATGTGTCCATCACCTATCAACCACATGGTCCCCACCTAACAGAGGTGCCACGTGTTTGCATGAGCCATCGGAGCTCAGCACTTCGTGACTTCTACAGTTGAAAAGAAACTCTCTCAAGTTCTGAACCCCCGATAGGCGATAAACACGAAAGTTCTGATCCCACAGTTCTCTTGTGGCCTGGATCCAATGGTCACGATCACGTCACGATCTCGTGAATCATGAGTTCATGCAGTCCTACCCTTGACCACTCCAAGTCACGAGTCAGTGAAATGGTACTCTCCTCCCTATACAAAGGCTAAGATCGATGACCAATAGGGCTCCGCCAGATCCTTAGATCTACGGTCTCGATTCATTCGCTACTTGTGAAGGATAAAAGGGGTCGAGGCATTAACACCTATGTTCCTTTCTCTAATATAACGATCGTGACAGACCTCAAATCCCCCAAAAGGATCTTGTCCATTCATCTAACAAATGAAAGGGTACTCTCCTTTAGTATTTGAAACTTGGTATCCTTCCTGAGCTTTGTCAGCTATGAAAGACTTGAGAGCTTTGCACTCTATCTCCTGGACTTGAGTCTTAGAAGAGTCTTCAGCAGAACTATTCATCAAGGGGTTCTGGGGTTCTATTTGATCGTAGAGGGCCTGTGCATATCGACACTACCTCTCATGAGATTAACAAACTCTTTCCTCCAAGGGACTCAGAACGACTAGGTGAGTAAACCATCGTACATGTGGCTACACCTAAGGTCAACGAGATCACAGTTCATGGCTCTAGCTTAAGATGATAAAGAACTCCAGAATCTATGAGAACAAGTCATGTCTAACCCATATAATTACTTACTTGCCTAATTATACAACCAAGAAGAAATAGAAGGGATACAGTATATCCATTAATCATTCATTCACATTCCTAAAAGCATGCACAATATAACCAATTCATACACAGTCACAGCTAGGTTACACAAGGTAGGAAATCACTTATCTATTACAGGTTTCCGCCAACCAACTGACTGTGGGTTTTCATCCTTCCACCCAACCATAGGCTTAGAGGCATTCATTCTTAGCACTCTAGCCACCCCCGTGCTAAGCCATGATATCACCAGGGAATTCTCATAGTTCTCGAGGGTTCTCTCTCTATTTTGGCTTCTGTTCGAGTCATGTTTTCTGCAACTCGGAGCTTTCTCACTCGATTTTGGCCTCAGAGAGGTTTCTTAGATGATCTTCGGCATCAAGCTCGCAGCCTTCTGTTTGTGATTCGTTGGAGAGATTCTCACCTCTCCCTTGTGAGCTTATGCCCTCGTCTGGTGCCTCATTTTCCTGTGTGTGTGTCCCTCTTACTTGGGAAGGTTTTTTGCAACCTATCCAGTTCCTTATGTTAGAAGGAAGCTCAGGTCTGCAAGTCCTTGTGGTACTTTGGACTGACAACCCATGTTTCCATTCATGGGGGTGGTTGGTGATTGAACCACCGGTCCTTTCTTCATTGACTGATTTTCTTTCCTTGGGATTTGAAAGAGGCTTATCATCCTTATCAAGGGAGATTTGGGGTTATTTGATACATGAACCCTCTCTTATAGTTTTCATATTCTTCCTCTAGTGATATCATGGCTAGTAATTTCAAGGCTTCACCCCCACAGTCATTTATTGGCAACTCAAACAATAATACATTTGCATTTTCCTCATGCATTAGCATGGTAATTCCTACTTTATGATTAATTAAAAATTGTGGGAAACAGGGTGTTACAATTCCCTCCCCATTAATTGAACACCATCCTCAATGTTCTTTCTCAAAAACACATATCATACCTTTCTCATTCAACCACTTCAAAAGTCTTTACCTTCATCCTCGATTAGGTCCTTTTTCGGGATCTGAGTCTTTGTCATCTACCTTCAATAATTCTTGGACATAAGCATATTAACCATAATTTTGTGCGAAAACATCTTCCTGTTGTTCAAAATTCAAAAAGGAAAAATTTCATATTCTAGCACAGTACTTATATGTGCAGTTTGTGGATCTGTATCCACATGGTAGTTTTGTTATCCATGCTCATCACTTTCCTTGATGTACCAATTGGGTGCATGATTCCAATTCAATAGTTCACAAGAGCTATCATGATTTCATTTTCCTTTCCAAAGTTTTTCCGCACGAGAAACTACCCACTTTGTGCATGATCCCAATAGTTTATAGGAATTAATAAGAGCTCCTCTTCCTTGTGGTCACTCATCCTCCAAGCCTAGGCTCAGGCATCCCCTTCACTTTTATACAGTCCCTCGGACGATCCATCTTTCCCTGCTGAGGTTTTCTCGCACAGGAAAATTTTAGAGACTCTATCGAGTCTTATAGTCGAGGCATCCACCAGACTTGCTCTGCCAAGGTGTCCCTCCAACTTGTGTTACCTCAACATAATTTATTTTAGGCGATCATGACTTATCACGGGG
Organism: Picea glauca; assembly: GCA_000966675.3. NCBI lineage: Eukaryota > Viridiplantae > Streptophyta > Pinopsida > Pinales > Pinaceae > Picea > Picea glauca. The sequence continues at coordinate 194,733 of JZKD02S2364779.1, forward strand.
TTCTCATGGCTCAGCAATAGCCCTTTTTCATCATCGGCAGCTTTGACAGCCTTCATATGTTCCTTTCTGGACATGTCTTTTCTTCCCACCTGTATCACAAGTATATAAAACTCATGAGACATCATTATAAATTTAAACTTTTAGAATTTTATTGCAAATATGTCACCCACGGAGTTTCCAATATCGCGACTTGTTTTCATATTTGTTCTACACAAGAACCAGATTCATAATTATGGGAATTTCCTTCCCATAACGGTTTGGCTCAACAGGCAATTGGCCTTCCTTATGGGCTTACAATTCCGCCATATCCAAGACCCCTTTGCTTCCTGCACTTTCCAGTTCAATC
>JZKD02S2364779.1:230282-240870 GCA_000966675.3 Picea glauca
TATATATATATATATATATATATATATATATATATATATATAAAGAAGTGGTAGAACTATTGTTATGTTCCTATTGACCATTGGATTATATATAATTTGAATTGATATTCAAATTTTTACATAACAATCATTGTAGATAAATGGTGTAATAAGGAATAAACTTAGATGGGTGCTTATCAATTTGATAACATGTAAAAATAGATAAAAGAATAACAGTCTAAATGTATCCTTTATATTATCTATTACCACATAAATATAGTGATTCAGTAGACTACAAGTGTATTGTGAAAGTAGTTGTCACATTCCAATGAATCTTGTTCAAATTATTACAGTTGGAGTACCATAGACCAAAAACCTCCACAACCTCTTCTTGTAAACATAGCTCTAAAAAAGTATACAGAGAATATGTATGTAATCGAATTCATTGCACGCATAGATTAGAAATCAAATACCTTTCGATAAATATGTTTCCTTCATCTGATTACCTCAATTTACACAACCTACAAAAGAAGAAAAAACGAGGGTTTAGTAAACTATGCTAGCATTTTAATTCTATGGAAATCAAACGATAATATTAAGCCAAGGTAAAAAATTATCTTGAGTCCTGATGAAATCAGATCACCTCGTGTTCCTTGTGTGACAACCTGTCCATGAAATAGGATGAGGAGGAGTGGACCCAAAAATGATGATGTGTACCCTCGCAAAACATAAAAGGGCCCCATCATTAATTTCACATATCCATGCATAAAAATTCACTTATAAAAATAGAGAACATGAAAGTAAGCAATTATCATCAAGATAGACCATGCACATATTAATCAAACATGGAAGCACATATTGTATTAATTCTCCAAGCCCTATGTGTATTCACATTAGTTCATTCAAATCTAAAGAGGTGCATAAGCTGCGACCTGTGTATGATCACATATTCATAAGAGGTGCATAAGATGAGACCTGTGTATATTCACAATAGATCATTAAAATTTAAACAACGTTACACAATGGTAAAATCTGAAAATCTCATTGCATAACAACATATAATAAGAACCAAATCTGTAGGTTAAAATCTAACTGTGAAAAAATGTGTTCGAACCCTACGAATTTCGAATCAACAATGGATTAAACAATGACACCCTCTTGTTTTCTAGTGCAGAATGGTCAACATAGGAAAATCCTTCTGTAAACGGATTAAATTCATAACTGTAGATCAAGCGAAGGATGTTTTCAAGGTGGCCATGAGACAACCCTTCCTGACAGAGAAATTGTTTTACAACTAGAGGGTACAAGCAAATGTTGTTTCAAATGAATAAAATCTTGATTATACTGCTATTTATATACAGAGAAGGTAAATATGAAAATTTCCCATAGAGTGTTAAGATTGCCATATATTTACACAGAGCGTAAATTACAAATTCCCCACAGAGGGTTAATACTATTATTTATATGCACAGAAGGTAAATATGAAACTTTCCCACAGAGTGTTAATATTTCCATATATTTACAAAGAGCATAAATTTTGAATTCCTTGTAGAGGGTTAATACTGCTATTTATATACACAGAAGGTAAACAAAAAACTTTCCCATAGAGGGTTAATACTGCTATTTATCTACACAAAAGGTAAATATGAAATTTTCCTACAGAATGTCAACAACAGACATGTCTAAATAATAGAAATCAACGTAGCAAGTCTTGGTATCTCTAGACGAGTCCCAGAGGGTAAGAATAACAATATTACAATGAAGAATAAAAGAAAATGTAGAGGGTTTAACTTTAAATGATTTGGTCCATGGTCTGACTAGGAAAGGACTGTAACGACTAGTCTTGAAGACTGACGACCAACCAAGAGAAAACTCAGTAACCATAAAAACCAAACGTTAAGTCTCAAGGCCTCTCATATAATGTATAAATGGAAACATAAACTCGATGGAAATCCTGGGTAGCAAATGCATACTGGGGCACAACTTTCAACCCTCGAATAGAGAAAGGAAAACATGAGGTCTGTTACTTTGAGTTCTCAACTAATTACATTGGCATCATACATAGAATACATCATGAAATACTTCTCACAGATATCATAAACAATGTAATTGTTTAATCACCTTGGCGCATAGAGAACCCTGGGTATGCATTGCCCCTTTTTTCCATCGTGCACCAAAGCGGAACCTCACCAAACACATTGATCGTATTACAGCGCAGTGAAAAAACTTGTGCTACAAGACCAAAGGGGGCAATAACGATGAATGAATTTTACCTTGAGGTCCTCTCTAGAGGATTAAAAGTGGTTGGTAGACACCCTTACCTATGCCATGTGAAGTCGGGGAGATGGGGAGCCTACATTGGGCACGTTCACCTAACCATCAACCTGGAAAGTATGAGACAGGCTTCAACATTAATGAACCAGGCCAAGAGTAAATTCCTACAGGACCCGACCTGTCATCCACCATAAAAGGTTTTCGAGCCACTTAATTACTCAGTCATGCTAAGAGTCGAACCCTAGAACGAAAAGACTATGCTAATAGTCGGGTAGGGATTACCTATGTTAGGTATAGGTATGTGTTCACTACGTCATGGTATACAATACGTTATGTATAGATATATGTTCGCTACACTATACTAAAGTCATGCATTGTTATGGATAGTGTTAGTGTTATGGTGTCCACATAATAGTCTATATGTTAAACGATATATATATTGTTATGGATAGTGTTAGGTTTATGGTATCCATATAATAGTCTATATGTTAAACAATATATATATATATATATATTGTTACATATAGTGTTATTGTTATGGTATCCATATGATAGCCTATATGATAAACGATATATATCATTATGGTTATTGTTGTTGTCGCAAATAGTCTATACGACAGTCTATAGTTATAGTCTATATTGTTTATTGGAGTTACGAGAGTTATGTAGAAGTGGAAAATATATGATTAATGATAGTCTATTACGTAATATAATATGGATAGCATGTCTTGACATAAACATGGTGGTTATTCTAAGGGCCATGATAGTCCTGGTCACAATTTTCTTCAATAAGAAATAAGTGTATGATTCTAATCCAATAACGACGGTAACTCTACTATGCATACTATAAAAGAATAAAGATATATTTAATGGATTATCTCTGTGTCGCAATCAATGTTGGAGATTCAAGGAACTTTAATGTCCCCTAACAAAAAAAAAATTGGGAAATTTTGGGTACATTACATATGGTATCAAAGATGAAGGTTACAACACTTGGACCTCAGGGCAAGGCCAAATTATTTTAAGTTTTAATTTCCTATTGAAGAAAAGATAACAAATATGTTTACTGTTACAAACAGAAAATTTTTTGTTTTGTTTTGATAATGTCAGCACGGAATGAAGAAGAAATCAGAACTGAAGAGAATCCAAATCAAAGACTTCCTAAAGAACCAGGGCATAACAACGAAGGAAGTTCAGCCACCTAGGTTTTGGAAACAATGAAGAACCTCATCGTGGAATTACAAGTGTTTAAAGAAGATAACGAAAAGGTGAAAAAGGCATAGGAAGAACAGTTAGGAATAAATGAAATGATTATACACAGTATAGTAACAAATAAGATCCCAAAGGAAAATGAAAAGGAGGAATAAGTCAGCAAAAGATCCTCTAAAATCTTTGGTCATGAAGCAGAAAATGAGAATAGTTCTTCTGAAGACACTCCCATGACAAGAAACAAAACAACTACAGGAAGAAAAAGAAAAGAAGTAGATCACCTGGAAGGTGAATTTAAGAAAATAAAACCATCTAAATTTGATGGAGAATCAAGGATGGGTGAAGAGGTTGAAGCATGGATACTAGATATAAAGAAATACTTCCAGATTTACAATTACTCTAGTAATATGAAATTCCGAATGACCATTTACAACTTGAATGGAAAAGAATGTATCTGGTGGCAATACTTGAAATTGGCTAAGGGATTGAAAGAGAAGCAAATGGAATGGCCAGATTTTAAGAAATATTTCAATAAGCAATATTTGTCATAAATATATTACGAAACAAAGACTAAGGAATTTTACAAGCTAAGACTCAGAAAAATGACCATGGACAATCTGATAAACAAATTTATAGAACTATTGAGATTTGTATCATACATCAAGGAAGACAAAGTAAATATACAATGATTCTTAAGTTGTCTATCACAGTTGTACAAAGACAGAATTGAATTTGACAATCCCAAGACTTTAAATGAATTGTTTAGAAAGTCTCGGATGTGCTATGATCAATACAAACATAGGTATGAAATTACCAAGGAATGGAAGGACAAGAAATAGGAAAGAATGAATAATTGAAAGAAAGGATTCCAACTAGCCCCTTTCTGGAATATGGAAAAAAGTTTCCAAAAGAAGGACTATCATTCCAACAACCAAAGTGCTCAAGGGGGAGGTAGACTAGTTAACCTGGAAGTCAAGAAAGTTGGGGACAACCCCAAACAACCATTGAAGTTTTGAGAGTGTGGAGAACCTCACTGAAGGAGAAATTTTCTACGCTTAATTTCCATGGAAAGAACTATAGTCCATAACGTTCAAGAATATTCGACAGTAGGAGATATGGGCAGAAACATGCACAAAATTAATGCAACTGTGGATGGCAGGAAAGTTGTTCATCAATCCACTATCGTGGAGGTTGAAGGTAAAATTCATGATAACCTCATTTCCATATTAATTGACCCAAGATCTAGTCTGAGTTATGTTAATCCTGGTTTAGTTTAATTAAACAAGCTCAAGAAGATTCTAAGTGTTTGTTAGTACAGTTAGCAACAGGGACCAAGAGAAAGGTAACAAATTTTATTCTTGAATGTGAGATCATCATAGATGGTCAAAGTATGAAGTTAGATATGAACATTTTACCTTTGGGATCTTATGATTTAATCATTGGAACAGACTGGTTAGAGAAACATAAAGTAATATTAAACTATTACGAAAAGTCACTTATTTACAAAGACGAAGACACCATAGTTAGGACAATACAAGGGATTAGGAAACCAATTTTGGTTAGGCAGATATCAACCATGTAGTTTAAGAAATGTATGAACAAAGGTTGCCAAGTTTATGCTATTCATGTAATTAATCTGTTAGAAAAGGGAAAAAAAGATGGTCTAGAGGACTTTGGAGTCCTACATGGGTATAGAGATGTATTTGTGGACGAAATACTAGAACTACCTCCAAGAAGAGAGATAGATTTATCTATTGATATACTACTTGGATCTTCCTCGATATCTAAGGCTCCTTATAGAATGAGTCTACCCAAATTAACGAAACTAAAAATTCAGCTGCAAGAACTGTTAGATAAAGAATATATCAGACTAGGTAGTGTCACCTTGGGAAGCACCGGTTCTTTTTGTTAAAAAAAAAATGGGACCTTGAGACTATGCATCGACTATCGATAACTAAATAATATGATGATTAAGAATAAGTATCCTTTACCCAGAATTAAGAATCTATTTGACCAAGTTGGAGGAGAAAGGATCTTCTCTAAGTTAGATTTAAGGTATGGTTATCACCGAGTCAGAATAAAAGATGAAAATATAAATAAAACAACATTTAGAACATGTTACAGACACTATGAGTTTGTCGTAGTTCCATTTGGTCTTACTAATGCACTAGCAACCTTTTTGTGTTTGATGAATAATATATTCAGTCAATATATGAATAACTTTGTGTTGGTTTTTATCGATGATATTTTAGTTTACTCGAAAACGGAAGAAGAACATGAAGAACATTTGAAAGTAGTATTGCAGACCTTAAGGAAACACAAGTTGTATGTCAATTTTGATAAGTGTGACTTCTACCAAATAACGATACAATACCTAGGACATATGATATCCAAAGAGGGTATTGCAGTTGATATAGAAAAGATAAAATCCATTATGGAATGGCCTATTCCTAAGGATGTAGTAGACATCAGATCATTCATGGGAATTACCGGTTATTACCGAAGATTTATCAAAGGATTTTCTAAGATCACGTATCCAATTACATACCTACAGAAAAAAGGAATAAATATTACTTGGTCACAAAAGTTGCAGGATAGATTTGATAAATTAAAAGGAATGTCAACTACAACATCTATCCTAAGGGTAGCAGATCTCGATAGAGATTTTAAAGTTTGTGTGGATGAAAGAAAAGAAGGTTTGGGAGGTATCCTAACACAAGATGGACACGTCATCTATTAAGAATCATGTAAACTGAAAGAACATGAAAAAAATTATGTTACACATGACTTGGAGTTAGCAGTCGTAATTCATGCTCTGAAAATGTGGCAACATTATTTAATGGGGAGAAGGTTTTTGTTACTAACCGACAATAGTGGTGTAAAGTTTTTATTCAGTCAACTAGATCTCAACTCAAGGCAAGCAAGATGGCTATCATTTTTAAGTGAATTTGATTTTGAAGTAAGACACATCAAAGGAAAAGAAAAAAAAGTTGAAAATGCTCTAAGTCGAAGGACTAACAAACTTTATGAGATAAGTGTTATCAAAGAAGAAAATGACATCAAACAAAGAATAAAATATGCAAGCTATAATGACGAAAAGTACATCAAAACAACAATAGAATTACATGAAAATGCAGAAAAATTGAACAAAACAGATCTGAGTTGAGATAAAAATGGACTGCTAAGGTTAAAAAATAGGCTATACATACCTAATTCTATTGATTTAAAATCAACAATTCTTGACGAATTACACAAAAGGTTGTATTCTAGTCATCCAGGATACTAGAAAATGATAACAGATTTAAGAAAATTGCTTCATTGGCCTAACATGATGAGTGAAACAGTTGAATATTTATGTAAATTCTTAGATTGTCAACTGGTAAAGGTTGAACATCAACATCCAACTAGTCTGATACAACCTCTACCTATACCAGAATGGAAATGGGAGATTATCTTGTTGGACTTCATCACAGGTTTTCCTAAGACTCTAAAGAAAAATGACTTGATTATGGTAGTGATTGATAAACTTAGCAAATCCGCACATTTTATACCTATGAAATCTACTTAAAAAACAATTAATATTGCTGAAATTTTTATGAAAGAAATATTTAGATTGCATGGAATTCCTAAGATGGTGATCTCCGATAGAGATGTCAAATTTACGTCAAAGTTTTGGAAGGAATTGTTTGCACGATTGGATACTAACCTGAATTTCAGCACAAGCTACCATCCAAAAATGGATGGGCAAATTGAACAAACGAATCAGATTGTGGAAGACATGTTACAAATGTACGTGAGAAAAAAACCAACTAAGTGGGAGGACTACCTACACTTAGATGAATTTTATTACAATAATGGCTATCAAACATTAGCCAAGATGAGTCCCTTCGAAGCATTATATGGGAGGAAATGCATAACCCCAATTAGCTGGGATAATCTAGTTGGCAGGCTTATGATGGGACCAAAATTTTTCTAAGAAATGGAGAAAATGGTAAAAAGAGTACAATATAATTTAAAGGAGGCCCAAGACTGATAGAAAAGCTACGCATAGTTAAAAAGGAGACACCAGGAATTTCAAATTGGGGACCACGTGTATATGAAAGTAAAAGGAAGGAGGAGTTCTCTAAATCTAGGAAATTGTTCAAAGTTGGCACCCAGTTTTGTGGTCCCTTCGATATTTTAACTCGAATTGGACCCGTGGTGTATCAACTAGCACTTCCTACAAACTTAAAAGTTCATAATGTTTTTCATGTTTCCTTATTAAAAAAGTATATTCATAATCCTAATCACATCATTGATTGGAACATGGTGCAGGTGGAACCATAAGGAAAGTTTCAAGCAGAACCTTTGCGCATTTTGGATAGGAAAGAAACAATACTACGAAACAGAGCCATTGCCCAGGTAAAAGTGCAATGGAATCACCTTGTCCCTGAGGAGGCCACTTGGGAATTGGAGGAAGGTTTGCGGAAATATTACCCAACCCTATTCCAAGAGAGGAATGAACACTGAGGACAGTGTTGTACTTAAGGGGGAGAGGATGTAATATCCTCAAATTTTAGAATATTAAATTCTAAGTGAACTTTGAAATAAATTTTCGTTTTTGGAAAATTCAGATTTGGAAATTATTTGCCATTTATGGAAAATCTGAATCTGTAATTTTGATTGTTGTAATTAATTATTTGATGATTGTTGGGAAAAGATTTGAATTTCCCAACTGTCCTCTTTTATTTGACACATGTGTAAGACAAACTTTTAATAAATTAAATGCTCGAAGAAAAATGGAATAGCCAAGTTAAAAATAACTGACCATGACTCCATGAGTGGGGAATAGGTTTGAGTTACCTCAAGGATCATTTTTACAAGTGACAGATGTGGAATTTGACCACTAGTAGCCCCTAAAAATCAGGGATTTGTAAAGATGTGAATTTCCCCAAGGAGGGAAGGAAATACTTAGGCACAAGGATTCATATTTAACAACATATGGAGGAGGCAGGACATTACTTAGTATGTTGGGAAAAAGAATTTATTTGTTGTTATGAGAACTGATAGTGTGAGGAAAAGGATTTTCTGATCTATGGATGATGACTATAGCTTAGGAGGATCATTCAATTTTCCCTTATGGACTCATGGTCGGGCTAGGGAGTGAGTAGGACAAGTGAACTTGGTTTTTCTGTTCTATGGTTGGGTGGAACGTGGTTGTTCCATTTGTATTCCAGCATCAGGTTTCAGATATGTATCTCAACTTGTATTCTTTGTGAATGTTATATTTATGGTTATCATTTGTTAGGAATATCATTGAATGTGTATACGTAAGTGAAATCAATTCTTAAGGGACTGTATGATCATGTTTTCCTATGGCTTATCATAGTTAAATAATACTAGAAATATTGGTTGTTTGAGATATGATGGTGGTATATATATATATATATATGTTGGCATGTTTATAGGCAGAGTGTGCTTGTGATTGATGACAAGAACAACAATGATGTTCGTAGATTTAAAGGTAGAGTGTGCATAGAGATAACAAGAGCGAAGACTTAGAAGATCAAGCTCGAGAATCTCAAGAGGAATAGCGCAGAGTTGCATGCAAAGCGCAAGTGTGCACTAGGGTCGATGGAAATTTTTTCCAAAGCTCAAGAGAGATAGCACTCTAAGATGAGTCGACGAGATCCCATACATCAAGGCTAGCAGAAGGATCAAAGGTTGTAGAACCTTTGACACTTAGAAATTATTCCATGTTGGGAGGATGCATAAGATCAAGAAGAGTGACAGTGGCTATTGGATCACCAATCCTAAAAACCTATATATATATATATATATATATATATATATATATATATATATATATATATATGTTGGCATGTTTACAGGCAGAGTGTGCTTGTGATTGATGGCAAGAACAACAATGATGTTGGCAGGTTTAAAGGTAGAGTGTGCATGGAAATAACAAGAGCAAAGACTCAGAAGATCAAGCTCGAGAATCTCAGGAGGAATAGTGCAGAGTTGCATGCAAAGCGCAAGTGTGCACCAGGGTCGAGGGAAAATTTTTCCAAAGCTCAGGAGAGATATCATTTTGAGATGCGCTGATGAGATCCCATACATCAAGGCTCATAGAAGGATCAAAGTTTGTAGAACCTTTGACACTTAGAAATTATTCCAAGTCGGGAGGATGCATAATATCAGAAGGAGGAGTGAAAATGGTTGTTGGATCACCAATCCTAAAAACCCGATGTCTGTTAGATCAAAGTCTAGTGACCAGAGGAGCACAGAGGAGGAGTGCACGAACTTTAAGAGCAAGTTGAAGTGGGCTTACAAAGTCCCAAAAGTAGGAGGATCGTCCATCGTCAAGGAAGACATGTGGAAGCAAATGAGAAGATTCGCAGAATCACGAAATGGGAGAACTGCATCGAGCAGTCCACAAATATCGTGAAACATGAAATCACAACTTGTTCACAACCATTGATCAAATAAAAGATATGGACCATCGATATAACATCATCGTTATTTCGGGTATTAGGAGAACAGAGGTAAGGAGACTCCCAAAGTTGCGAAATGCAAAATCACTGTAAATTCAAACCTTGTACAATATCTACTGCAAACTGATATTCAGAAAAGAACAGAAAAGATACAATGGAAAATACAAAAAATTACACAGATATTTTTCACCTGGAAACCCAAACCGGGAAAACCAACATATATTATATTCATATAATTGTGTTACATTGTTTACAATACAATATACATATAAGAGCCAGCGGCATCCAAAACCCTAACCCAATGACCTGTATTAGTCCAAAACCCTAATTCCTTAACCGGAAATAGAAAACCATCGGCAAAAAACATGTGCCGAAAACCACCTAATATCATGTGGTCCCGGAAATATGTCGTCCCGAAAATATGTCGGCCCGACAAAAATATGTCGGCCCAAAAAATAATTTTCGGGGGCGCTTCCCCCAAACCCCCGCATGGGGGGCTCCGCCCCCCTGCACCCCCCTCTTACCCCCCTGCGCACCTGGCGCAGGCGCTCAGACACTACTACTCGTGCAAAGAATATAACACATACCCAACATTCTCCCACTTGTTGTTTTCTTTGCACACAGGGGGTTACAGGGTTACATAGTCAACA
>JZKD02S2364779.1:277275-288720 GCA_000966675.3 Picea glauca
AATATAGTTGACGCTCCAAGATAGTCTAGCAGAGGAAGGATAGGAATGGATATAGAAGTAGGTTAGGGAGGAAGGATGAGTAGTAATAGTTGAGAAAGTATGGAGATCTGTCTTGTGGTGGAATTTAATGTCTTTCCTTCAAAAAAAAAGAAAAAAAAGAGAGAGAGAAATGTGTTTATGAATATTCATTATTACGTAACTAAACCACAATTGTTTAAAATAAATTATTGAACTGGATAATTGTAATTAAAGGATTTCTCACACAATTGATCGATTGTTGTCTTTTATAAAAGACTAGTTTTACTGACTGGATTGAATGCATACATAAATTACTAAAGGATGACAGTTTTGATCATTAGTACATGCACGAGATTTGCATGTACTAGCTACACATGCATTTCTTGTACATATACACTAGTATGTATGAGCTTTCTTGACTTACTTACTGATAATGTCAGTTACTTGTTATGAATGTTTGAACCATCCTCTTTTCCGTTGTACCATAAGATACCTTAACTTCGGGACGAAGTTTCCTGAAGGGTGGGTGTATGTAATGACCCTAGCTGGATAAATGTTTAAGAAATATTAAAGTAAAACTAATTAGGGGATTAATTGTGTTAACAAGGTACTAATTAAACAAAGATGATTTAATGATATTAACTAAGTGAGTTATTAATTAATTAAAGGATATAATTGTGATTAATTAATTAATAATTTAACTACAAATTACATTTAATAACATGGGTAATATATTTAATAGATTAATAAGATATATTATAAAAAGGTTACTTACCCAATAAGGGATAACCTATTAATCCCGAGAGGATAAAATATTAAAGGAAGGGATAAGGGGTAATAAATGGGTTAGGTAGGGACTAAATGAGCGGAGAGTCACTGAAGGAGGGATAAGGACGGAAAGGAGTTTAACGGGAGGATTATTCTTTGGAGGTTGGGGATGGATTTTGCGAGCTCTGGGATTTACAAAGAGGGAGGTGAAATTTGTGAGTGGGATTGATACAGTGCACCGGAGTTGTTGGGGGTTTTGGGCATGGGGGCTAGGATATCCGTTGATATCCTGGAGCTAGGGAGCTACCTAGTTGGCAGGGAGGAACGAATTTGGCTAGTGTTCATAAGCAATCAAGGAGGCAAGCTATGGACAACAGGAGGGATAATAGCATCAGGTTCAGGTATTTACCAAGAATTATGCATTGTTTTTGTATTAATTTGTTATTAAATTTTATTATTATGATGAATTTGATTGCGAATGTGCTAAATGAAGTAACTCTTAAATTTTACTGCTCTGTTCTAAATTAAATGCTTGTTTATTGAATTTGGCTCTTACAAAGAACAAAATCCGTAGGTTAAAATTTAATTATACAAAACCGTGTTCAAATCCTACGACTTTTGAATCAACAGTGGATTAAACAATGATACCATCTCGTTTGCTAGTGCATAGTGGTCGACATAGGCAAGGATTTTTGTAAACGGATTAAATTCATAACTGTAGATCAAGCGAAGGATGTTGTCAAGGTGGCCATGAGACAATCCTTCCATGTAGAGAAATTGTTTTACAACCAGAGGGTACAAGAAAATGTTGTTGCAAAAGAATAAAATCTTGATTATACTGCTATTTATATACACAGAAGGTAAGTATGAAACTTTCCCATAGAGTGTCAATATTTCCATATATTTACACAGAGCGTCAATTATGAATTCCCCACAGAGGGTTAATACTATTATTTATATACACATAAGGTAAATACAAAACTTTCCCATAGAGTGTTAATATTTCCATATATTTACACAGAGCGTAAATTTTGAATTCCCCGTAGAGGGTTAATACTGCTATTTATATACACATAATGTAAGCACGAAAATTTCCCACAGAGGTTTAATACTAATATTTATCTACAGAAAAGGTAAATACAAAATTTTCCTACGGAGTGTCAACAACAGACAAGTCTAAATAATAGCAATCAATGTAGAAATTATTGGGATCTCTGGATGAGTCCCACAGGGTAAGAATAATTGTATTACAACAGAGAATAAAATAAAATACAGAGGGTTTAAATTTAAATGATTCGGGCCACAGTCCGACTGGTTAAGGACCATAATGAGTAGGCTTGAATACTGATGGCCAGCCAAGAGAAAATACATTAACCCTGAAACCCGATCATTAAGTCTCAATTCCTCACATCTAACTTATAATTGGAACCATAAAACCGGTGGAAATCCTAGGTAGAAAATGCATATAAGGGCGCAACTGTCAACCCACAAACAAAGAAATGAAAACATGAGATCTATTACTTTGAGTTCCCAACTAATTACATTAGCATCATACAAAGAATACATCACGAAATACTTCTCACAGATATCATAAACAACGAAATCGTTTACTCACCTTGGCGCATAGAGAACCCTGGGTATGTGTTGAACCTTTTTTCCATCGCACACCAGAGCCGAACCCCACCAAACACATCGGTCATATTAAAACACAGAGACAAAAATTGTGTTATAGGACCAAAGGGGGAAAGAACGATGAACGGATTTTACCTCAAGGTCCTCATTAGAGGAGTAAAATTGGCTGGTACGCACCCTTACCTTTTCCATGTGAAGTCGAGGAGATGGCAAGCCTACATTGGGCATGTTCACCTAAGCATCATCTTGGAAGGTACAGGACATGATTCACCATTAATGAACTAGGGAAAGAGTAAATACCTACATGACCTGACCTATCATCCACCATAAATGGTTTTCAAACCACTTAATTGTTGAGTCATGCTAAGAGTCGAACCCCAGAACGAAAAGACTATGCTAATAGTCGGATAGGGATTACCTATGTTAGGTATAGGTATATGTTCACTATGTTGTGGTATACAATACAATATGTATAGATATATTTTCGCTACACTATACTAAAGTCATAAGTTGTTATGGATAGTGTTCATGTTATGGTATCCACATAATAGTCTATTTGTTAAACAATATATATATTGTTATGGATCGTGTTAGGGTTATGGTATCCATATAATAGTCTATATGGTAAACGATATATATATTGTTACGGATAGTGTTATTGTTATGGTATCCATATGATAGAAAATAAGTGATATATATCGTTATGGTTAGTGTTATTGTTGTGGATAGTCTATACGACAATCTATAGTTATAGTCTATATTGTTTATCGGAGTTAGGAGAGTTATGTAGAAGTGGACAATATATGATTAATTATAGTTTATTACACAATGTAATATGGATAGAATTTCCTGACATAGACATCATGGTTATTCTAAGGGCCATGACAGTCCTAGTTGCAATTTTCTTCAACAACAAATAAGTGTATAATTCTAATCCAATCATGACGCTAACTATACTATGCATACGATAAAAGAATAAAGATATATATAATGGATTATCTTTGTGTCGCAATCAATGTTGGAGAGTCAAGTAAATTTAATGTCCTCTAACCAAAAAAAAAAAAAAAAATTGGGAAATTTGGGGTACATTACGAACCACCTTTTTTCTATATCCAAAACCAAATGGATCAATATTCGTGCTTAGTTTCAATGAGGAAATCTGCAATTTGGGAATTGCAAGTTTCAGATATTGAAAATAAAAGTATGATTTCTCTATTTATACCTTATATTTCTAATATTGAATGATTTGATACGCTCTAGATTATTCTTGAATTCTTGAGTTATTTAGATGAAATATGAACAAACTCACAAATTTCATTTTAAGTTTATGATCAAGCCGTGTTGAATTTCAGAAAAATAAAACATGGTTTTTCTCAAAAAGGATGAATTTAATTGACTTGCGAGGATTTTCTCAAATTGAATAGTATTTTCGGAGATATCCTTGGTCCATTGGAAGACATTTTTTCAAGTTGCGCCCATGAACCAACTAGAGGAAAATTTATGAGCAAATCTTGATTTTGAAATTTATAATTTATTCTATCATTATTTGAATTTATTTTGTAGGTCGAATCTAAAATCATTTGGGATTATTCAAATAAATATATCTCATCTTCAAACTTCTCGAGAAACCATGCAACATATTACAACAAGTCAGAGCTTGAAATTTGTTTTAAAAGACAATTCTGAAATTTTGATTGAGAATCTAAAAATCTCTATAAAATTTATGAGCACGATGATATTCCTCCATATGCTATACAAGTTTTTGAAATAATAAATTTTTTTTTTCTATGACTCTTTGAATGATAAGAATAATGATATTATAGCATTATCCATGTTTGGTAAGCAAAAACTAGAATTCAAGGAAAAATATGCTAAGATCAAAAGTTTGTTGGCAATTGATTTTTTTTTCTTTAATCAATATTTTTTATTTCAAATTTATGAAAATGAGTCTCATTAAATGTCAAGTGTTTAATTTATATGTTGGTTTGAACATATTTGAATTAATTTTTTTTAATTTACTCAATTTCACCTTTTTAAGAACAACTACAAAATTTGAAAATTTGTAGTTGTATCTGATTTTTTGTTTTTCTTTTTGTTTTTTTTATTAATTAGTTTTAATTTATGATGACAGGTGTACAAAGAAGGATTTCGACCAAGAAATGTACATAAATTTCATGGAAAATCATACTCTTAATATCAAATAATTACAAAATTATTTTTGAAAAAAAAACTAATTTCTATTTTTTAGGAGTTGGTTGAGTTTTTATTTTTAGTTTTAGAATTAAAAATGTTTTATGATAACTACCTTTTAGTTTTTGGTTTTAGCTAAGGGGGGTCTCTTTTATTATAAGAGAAGAAAGAGAAATTCAAAAGAGGGGAGATGTTACAGGTTCTAGATATCTGAAACTAGGGGAAGTAATTCTGCACGGAAAAAAACACTTGATTACACTATTGTATTAGAGGGATTCTCTTTCTGTGGGATTCTTGAGGATTGTGTATGACCCAATTTATTTGAATCTAATAACGAATTTTCATTCACTTGAACTATTATATGATTTACAAATTTGTTGTTACTTCTTCTTGTTAATTCAGTTTTGATTTGAATCGTTAATTTCTTAAAGTTATCTTTACAAAGAAAAAAATATTTCAAATCAGATTTCGAATATAGATTCATGGAAATTTGATTATAGTTAATGATAATTATTTATCATTTAACTGCAATCTTGTTTTGTTTTAATTATTGATGCATTGAAAGAATTGTTTCTTCAATATCATAGTAGATGTTCCATTGAATCCATTTTATTGAGTTTAAGTATATGTTTTGGTTGACTTAGATAACTATTTATTTAATCCATTACATTACATATTCCTGTGAATAACTTGAAAATCATATGGAATGTTTCTATGAGTTGCAAGTAAATCTTAATCTTGAATTCAATATCAATTCTCTCCCATTTCTTTTTATCACTTGGCTCTTGGTTTAGATGAGATCCATATCATGTACTAATCAAGATAGAATAGATTATATTTTCTTTTTGATTTCTTGCATCCTAGGATTAATCTTCCTTTGTATTTAGTTCGTAGAGTCTCCTTTCACAGGAGTGAAATCTAGTGTGGTGTAGTTGATCCTTTGTTTCATCCTTAGGATTGCTTTCTTGTAAGCATGCCACAAGAGAGATATCCCTTTCTTTTTGTTTGTTGATAAAAATAAGTAAAATCATACATTAGCATATGTGTGTTTGTGTGTGTGCGCGCGCGCATATGCGCACATATAGATTAACTTATCTTAGACCTTAGGTTAAGAAACAAGTAACTGGAGACCAAAATAATCAGTCAGAATTGCCATTTCAACGGAAAAGGGTCTAATTGGGACCCTCACCGGGCGATATCCCCAATGTTGAATATGGTCATATTTGGACATCAACAATTTCTTAATGGAGTTAATAATATAAAGAATTCCCCCCCTTGTATATTCCATATACATCCTCTCATTCTCCTCTTCCCCAACCAATAAAAGGAAATAAGATGTTACTTTGGGAATTTATTCTATGTTTTCTATGTTAGGTTCTTTAAACACCTCCTCAAAATGTTGAACTCCTAATTCCACCAGATCCTGGAAGTTGTTGACCTTCCTCCCTTCCTTGTTGGTTAGTTCCTAGATTGTATTAACACTATTTCCATGATTGGAAAAGTTTTTTTTTTAATTTGGTCTTTTCATCCTCCAATTCAATCTAGGTAGCTCTACTCTTGAGCCTCCATTGCCTTTCCCTATCTAGAAGTAAATTTTCCTTTTTTTGACTCAAAATCCTTCACAATGACCGACTCCTCATCGTTGAGCTCACATTCTAGATTATTATAAAAAAGTGATTACAAGTTATTCTCAACTTATTTTATCTCACCATCCCTTTCTTTGTGTCTTTTTATTGCCCATTCAACCACCTTTTCTGAAATTATTTTCAAATCCTTTACAAATTGTTCACAAGTAGTGCCCTCATGTGAAGGATCCTACCTTAACTAGATCCTGAAACACCTCTTCACTAGCCCATATTGGATTAAACTTTAAAGGGACTCCCAACTTTGGATCATTTTTATCCAATTCCAAAACAAGTGGAAAGTGATCTAAGAAAATATTGGATTCTACCCATGACTAATACCTTTCCACCTTCTATAGAAAATCCCCATGGATAAGAAAACTATCAAGCCTTTTAGAAACACAATATACATGTGATTTATGATTTCTCCAAGTTGGATTGAGTTTAATTGGCTTGATGTCCACAACTCCTACTTGATTAAACACGTTATGGAAGAATCTGACTAATCTATCTACTCTAGCTAATCCGGGAGGATATAGAATGGTCATAGAGGTATAGGAGGATATGAAACACTCACAGAGGTCCATAAGGATTCATAACTACTAAAAATTTGATCGTCTCATTCTCTCGAAAACTACATCATTACGTAGATATCGACGATAGATTTCCAATAGTGCAAACATTGCCTCAAACAGAGCTCATATGAAAAAGTTATGGTTGGTCAAAGTTTAGGTCAAACTAGGAAAAATTCAAAGGCTCAAAGGTGACATGTGTCACCACTACAAGGGTGACACATTGCATAACTATAAATCTATACGATGTTGACATGGGAAAACCATGGAGCACCATGTGGCACACTATACAATCAACCTAGTAGGTGACTCAACATGTGTGCAATACATTGGACGAATTATAGTTTGACATGTGTCAAAGATAGACCAGTGAGAGGTTTCCACGTGGAAACCTCCCAATGGCCATTAATGGTTCATGTTTATTAAAAGTATAGGATTTGATGAGGTTCAAACTCATGACCTCCTATAACCTTACGCCAACAACCTTTCCATTATGCCATCATATTGGTTCTTAACAATATATGATATCATTAATACTTAAGTTTTCATCAAAGTTTATTCGGCAGCAAAAAGGGTCGAGGGCTAAAGCCCCTATCCCATGGTTTATCAAAACTCCATATAACCCATGTATATATTCACGCGCGAGAGATTTTGAACTTTTATTATATACCATAACTATATTCCATATGGTTACAACAAAATTCTATATATAGTGTGGCTTACAAGGTTTGACCCTGTGTCCCACTATATAACATTCCAATGTTTTAACCAATTGCGATTAGATCTCTTTTTTCTATGTAATTTCAACAAATCACATTTAATGTATGCCTATAATTTCAACAAATTTTAGTGTATACCTCTATGAAAAGCCTTGAATGGAAATATAAAGTATCAATAAGGGATACAATGTGATTCCAGTCAATAATCAAACCCCACAAAAACCCTTTTGAATGTAAAGAAAGAAATTCCCATCCCCCCAAATACTTTTTGAGTTCATATATAAACTAGTCTCCCTTTTACATTGTCTCTTGTATTAGAAATATCTCTAGTTTTTCTAACTCCACCAATCACTTGAGGTTCAATCTCTTGCCTTTCTCCCTAGACTTCTCATATTATTTGAAAGTATTTTCATTGGGACACTAAGGAGGGGTTTAAGATTTCTCTGAGGGCTCTTATAATCAAACTTTGTTTACCTTGATTCACTTCTTTAATTACTCTCTCATGAGATAGTTTCAAAGTTGAATCCATGCCTACCATTAGAGGTCCTAGGTATTTAGGGGATTCCAAACCCAATCTTGAAGAATCTGGTAAAACTAGTGGGGGAATCCCCCTCTTTTGACATAGGATGTAATGCCCTCCCCCCCTCGTAGAGGTCTCCAAGGTGACTCGAAGAGTCCCTCCACCTAGAGCATTTTTCTTATCAACATAATGAAGAGACTCACATGACTAGATATCACGAGAGTCCCTACTCACAACCCATCTCAACAAATTCAAATCACTCAATAGAGAGACTGTCCTACCACTACATATGACCTTCTAATTTAATTTCACTTGACACTTTTCTACTTATTCCATATTTTGAAATGTAGACGAATTCATAGACAAATTAAGAGGCAATGTATTAGACTTACTCAAAATCTTGAGATCCTCCATTACTAGGTATTTCTTGCAATCGTTCTTCTTTTCCAAGGATACTAATCCAGCATGAGCTCCTAAGACAATTACCATTTTTCTCCAACACTAATCACGATCCCATAATCAAGGGTATACAATGGTCCCCAACCCGCAGGTCGATCTCCACGTTGTCTGTCATGTCATGAATATTTCCCTTTAGGATATAGACTAAGCAATGAACCTCCAAATAATGTTCCTCCACATCTTCCCTTTGTATCAGATCCACAATTTTACCCTCCCTAACATAATCTTTAGTTGATACCTCCTTCTTCTACCAAATCTTTTTGAAGAAAAAGTTGTCAAAATCCTTGTGCATGTGTCCATAGGCATGGTCAGTCCTCCTGAATCTAAATGGGGTGTTTTGATAATCAATAATTTGGGACTATTTTCAACCACCCATTACCAAATCCACACCGAGGCTTACTTCTATCTCGACTACCAATCTCACCACAAACCTAACATTACTATTAAATTATTTATCAACAATTAGACGTGTCTTACCAAGAAAATTCCCAATATTTGTAAGGGATTGTATTGTCTAGAGATCCATGGGTAAGGAGGGAAGCTTCAACAAGACTATTTTTTCTACATAAACTCGTCTTTAGCGTCAAATAAAGGATTTCATGGATTCATGGATAGGAAATAACTATCCATGAAATATACTCCTTTAGTAATGAATAGATATTCCACCTTGGATTTGAATAAGAACCCCATCCATCCATGGGAGATAATGTGAAAAGATGGATTGTAGCCAAAAAAGGGAACCCACACTTGTTGAATCCAACTTCCAAGTTATTCCAATTCAACCTCAAACCTATGAATTTCCCTACCAAAGTCTTTCCTTCCAAATCAAGTATCTGGTTTACACCCATATCTTCACTGACCACCAAGGAAAACCCACTCCCCCAAATCTCCACCACCTTCCACGCTTCCTTCCCTTCACCTCCTTCACCCTTGTCTTTCCTTGTAAATGTTGTAATTCCAACTTCCCACCTATAAAATCACCATCTCCCACCTCTAAAACCTTATATGTTCCATCATCTAGCATAGGAAATAGAAACATCGAGTATAAAGGGTGCTTCCTAGGTTTAAGGATTACTCCTTACAAGACCTCAAAGCTAAATGTCTTTTCTCTTCACATAGTGGAACCATCCCATCTTTCTAAATAAATTTGTTGACTTTCCAACAAAGGAAAATATGAATCCTGACATCAAGTCTTCAAAAATGAATCAGACATACAAGCCACAACACCTCCTTCTATATTGTTAATTGAACCACTTACCCTAAATTTGGATTGTGCACTATATTGTCCCTCTTTATCCCCCAAGGCCTTAGGGAGCCTTTCCAACAACGTAGTGATACTAAGGTAATTAGAAAAAAAATCATCTTTACGTATGATTTCTTTGAAATAGTCCACAAGTTGAATATCTTCCTTCATCCCTCAAACCCTAGCTCCTTCCAACCATGGGAAGTTAACCAACAGTCTGGGCAATATGGTTACCTAGCTCGTGGAGGAAAACTCACCTAGTCCATGAAACCAACATATGCCTAAGCCCTGAATGATGATGTTGATGCCAATGAGATCATAGGTTATTGGCAAAAGAGTTATACTCAAACCAACATGTCACCAAAGAAATTCTATATAGAAAGGTGGGAAATGTTATTTGAACTTTTAACATAACTTCTTACCTCCCAATAATAACACGAATACATTAGACAAAATCTGCATGCTTCAAATGGAAATCAAACATGACATACAAAGATTTCATCTTTTGATGATTATTAAACCTTAATGAAGTCAAGTTTTCAATTATCCCTTCAATTTTACAGATCCATAGTTGAAAGATGGCAAGTGGTCTCAATTTTCTATAAGGATTGACACAAAAACTTGTGGGTGTACACATAGCTGCTAAAGAAAGGACTCTAGACATCTTTCAATCTGTATTATTCCCATTGAATATGACCAAGCTTGTAGGGACCTAAATTTAAGTAAGCCTAAAAATTTCATACAATTAAACATAAATTTATTTCAATGCGTAAGTAATTCATTAATCATCGTAAAAGAATATAATATTCAACAGAAAATTAAATTTAACCATAGCATGAAATAGATTACATAATCATCACATAACTCATCAAATTTAGAAATAAAAATACCTCTGCGTGATGCTAAATTCCCGCATATCTAGTTGTCCTCCCTGCTGCTTGCCCAGCCTGTTGTTGACCAAAACCTGCCCAAACCGACTAACCACCCAGCCAGCTAGGAGCAGCCTGTACATCTCCCTAGCTCCAGGATACCGTAAGGAATCCTGGCCCCCGTGCCCAAAACCCCCAGCAACCTAGTGCCCCCTGCAATGGTTCACAGAAACTCCAGAACCCAACTCCAAAACCAGAAAAATAAGCCACAAAAACACAAACCTCCTCCTCAATAATGCTCCTTTCCCCTAATTTTCATAATCCTCTCCCATAGGACTCTTCCCCGTCNGAAAAATAAGCCACAAAAACACAGACCTCCTCCTCAATAATGCTCCTTTCCCCTAATTTTCATAATCCTCTCCCATAGGACTCTTCCCCGTCATATCTCCCCCCCTCATTCACCAACTCCCTATCATCCATTAACTACCTTATCCTCCCCATTATTACCTTATCCCCTCCTTTATTATCTTATCCTTTCCTTTATTATCTTATCCTTAACCTGTCATATGTAAAGTTTCATAATGATTAAATTAAAGTTATTAATCCCCTTAATGCTTTACCTAAATCATTGAATGTGTTAAGTAATCAATTAATTAATTAATTAATCAATCAACAGTTATAACAATTAATTAATAAATAAATAAATAAATAATAATATTAATCATTGTTTAACTAAAACCATATTAGGACAATTAATTATCTAATTAATTATACTTAATAATCCCTATGCAACTATTTAACCAGGGTTGTTACATACACCCACCCTTCAAGAA
>JZKD02S2364779.1:289044-309706 GCA_000966675.3 Picea glauca
TGTCATCGTTTATTCGGTTTTGGGCAGTCTCATCACCTGAAATCCTGCACTGGTCCACATATCATAGCAATGCATCCAAACCAATATAATTTCACATACAAATATTCATACCATATTGTTTCTCGGCCAGTAGTCATGCCATCCACTTTCATCATTATTATTCCTTGGTTATTTCATATCCCATAACCTACAGATTAGTATATAACACAACTCATACATTTCTATACATTATCATCATGTAATGGCATACAATCATGATTTCAATTCGGTATTCGTGTACCAACAACTTAACTTCAAAGTTTTCAAGTTAGAAATAGACCCCATAATATCCCATAATTCAATTTCGACACTCATTCATAAAATTATCATTTACCAATTAGATTGCATCATATCCCATCATCATCAATAACATTTAAACATTCATAAAATTTACATCCACATAGTCGATCACATCATATCCATCATCATCAATAATATTTAAACATTCATAAAATTTACATTCTCACAATATATCGCATCATATCCATCATTATCCAAATATATTTAAACATTCATAAAGGTTCATACATCTTAAAAGTTTAAGTGTATCATTTAATAGTTTCACTGTGAATAGAAAATAAAGTATATAGGCCTCAGGTAATACTGGTTGTCTAAGTCAAAAGGTGGTGTTACATACACCCAACCTTTGAGAAACATATTCTCGAGGTGGTCAAAAAAGTGAGGGATAGTCTCATCATAATGTCTCAATGTCTTCCCAAGTAGCAGATCCTGGACTATACTTGTCTCATTGGACCTTAACTTGGTCTACTAGACGGTTCCTGAGCTGTCGAACTCTACGGTCCAATATGCATAATGGTTCTACTGTGAGAGTTCTCACGTTCGATACTTGCAATTCCTTCCAATTTAGTTTACGTGATTCATCAACAACATAATGACGTAAAACAGATACATGAAAAACATTATGAGTTTTATGCAAGTGAGGTGGAAGTACGAGACGATAGGCAACGGATCCAATTTTCTCTTGGATTCTAAACGGTCCTATAAATCGAGGTGAAAACTTTGTCCTTCTCGAACCATATGGTACTCTTATTAGGCCTGATACAAATGCAAACCTGGCCTCCCACTTCATAACTTCGATCAGTCCTATGTGCATCCACATAACTTTTCTACCTATCCTGTGCTTCCTTTAGTCTCTGCCTAATCTGAATCACCTGTTCTTACATCTCTTGAATCAATTCTGGCCCAATTGTTACTTGGTATTCTAGTCTATCCCAACTCAACGGTGTTCTGCATGGTCTTCCATACAAAGCTTCGTAGGGTGGCATTTTGATGGAGCTATGAAAACTGTTATTGTAGGAAAACTCTACCAAAGGTAGGTACTTCTCCCACTGGTTTTGATTATCCATGACGTACATCCTGAGCATGTCTTCCATGACTTCATTTACTCTCTCGGTTTTCCCATCTATTTTAGGATGATAAATTGTGCTTATGTTCAACTGAGTCCCCAATGCTGACTGCAAACTTGTCCAAAACCTAGAAGTGAATCTGAAGTCCCTATCTGAAATGATCTTCTTAGGTATCCTATGAAAACGGATAACCTCACTTACAAACACACGTGCCACATCAGTGACATCGTAAGTGTCTCTAATCGGAATAAAATGATCACTCTTGGTTAACTTATCGACTATCACAAGAATGGCATTGTGTCTATGAGATGTGAGCGGAAACCCCACAAAAAAATCCATAGAGATGACTTCCCACTTGGACACAGGAACATTATGTGGTTGTAGGAGGCCTGTCGGGTGATGGTGGTCGGTTTTCACTTGTTGACACTCTAGGCATTTGGCGATGAAATGGACTACATCGCGCTTCATGCCTACTCAGAAGAAGAGCTTCTGCATGTTTGCGTACGTCTTCTTCACACACGGATGTGCACAATAAAGTGCTCTATGGGCTTACTTGAGTATGATGCTTCGAATATCCCCAACTTCAGGGATGTACAACCTTCCTCGATATCTTAACAGTCCGTCTGCTTCCAGACTATATCCTTCATACTTTGGATCTAATTGATTCCCACTCTGGAGGATTGAAGTAACTTTTAAATACCAATTGTCTCCTTGGAGTTGCATCAACACACATTCCCTTAGATTGACTTTTAAGGGTATCAAGGAGAAGACACGTGGTCTCCTACTCAAGGCATCTGCGACCAAATTTTCCTTTCCCTTGATGTATGAAATACCAAAATTGTACTCACTCATAAACTTACTCCATCGCCTTTGCCTGGCATTCAAGTCTCTTTGAGTGAAGAGATGTTTTAAACTTTGATGGTCCATTTTGAGCTCAAAGTTTCACCCTATAAGATAGTGCCTCAAAAGTTTCAGAGCTAGCATTACAGCTGCCAACTCTAAATCATGAGTGGCATAAATTTCTTCGTGTTTCTTCAACTTCCTTGATGCATAAGCTATCGCTCCTCCATCCTGCATTAGCATAGCCCCCAACCCCTGCTTCGAGGCATCCGTGTAGACTGTGAAGTCCTTTTCCATATCCGGCACTTGTAGAATTGGTGCACTAGTTAGTAACCTCTTAAGCTCAATGAATGCATTATCACATTCTTTTTTCCATTAATACCTAACCCCCTTACACTGCAAAGTGGTGATGGATTTTGCTATTTTTGAGAATCCTTCCACAAATCTCCGATAATACCCTGCTAGCCCCATGAAGCTTCTCACCTCATGAGCATTTTTCGGCACTGGCCACTCCATAATGGCCTTTACCTTTTCTGGGTCCATAGAGATTCCTTCACCGGAAATGATATGGCCTAAATAGTGAATTTCTTTCTGGAAGAAGGAACACTTTGACAACTTCCCATACAATTTTTTCTCCCTAAGGTAGGACAACACCACTCGCAAGTGTTCCTCATGTTCTCTTTCATTCTTGGAATAGATGAGGATGTTATCTAGAAAGACTTGTACAAAATGGTCTAACTACTTCTGGAATACACCATTCATGAGACTCATGAATACTGCTGGTGCATTGGTCAATCCAAAAGGTACTACGACAAACTCATAATGTCCAAACTGAGTTCGAAAGGCAGTTTTTGGGATATCACCTTTCTTAATCCTTAACTGATGATACCTTGATCGCAAATCGATCTTTGAGAATACCGTTGCTACTTTCATCTGATCAAAGAGGTCATCTATTCACGGCATTGGGTACCTATTTTTCACTGTAGCACAGTTCAAGTCCCTATAATCTATACATAGTCGTAAGGATCCATCCTTCTTGTTTACAAAAATCACTAGTGAACCCCAAGGTGATACACTTGGCCTTATTATCCCTTAGTTCAGTAACTCTTTCAATTGCATTTGCAACTCAAAAAGTTCTGACGCTGTCATCCGATACAGAGTCTTAGAAATTGGTTATGCACTAGGTTTTATCTCAATAGTAAAATCAAGCTCCCTTTCAGGAGGTAACCCTGGTAACTCGTTCGAAAAAAAATCCTTAAATTCTGACAATACCCAGTACCGATCCAATGAAGGTCCCTTCCTTTCATTCACTGCTTCCACTACATATAGTCGAAACCCTTGCCTCAAGCATCGCTTAAACTTCATAGCTGAGATAAAGCGTAATGGCACCTTCCTCCGTACCCCCTGGAAATCTACTAGTCTTCCTTCATCGTCGACACAAAGCACCCTTTTTGCGAAACAATCTACCAAAGCTCGATGAGCTTCTAACCAATCCATTCCAATGATTAGGTCGTACGCCCTGAGAGTAGTGACGTATACCTTCAACCTGGTAGTACACACTCCCAGGTCTACTATACAATTATCAACGCTAGGTCCTACCACTTGTTTTACCCCCGAAGCCATCTCGACTTGTTTAAAGTCATCATGCTCGTAGGCTGTCAACCCACTCTTTTCTAATGCAGATGGTGAAATGAAACTATCTGTAGCACCAGAATCAAATAAAATCTTAACATTGATATGATTTAGCATACCTGATGACTCCACCACCATGGATTGATGTTCGGCCTGACGATTATTAACCAATGCGTAAATCTGGTGGTTGCTAATTACTCTTCCCATCGGGGCCTTTCCTTCTCTATGCACAAATCCGGATTGCAACTCTAGGCAATCATGCTGGTAATGGGGTCCTCCACATCCCCAACAGGTAACACGAGATTGAACCTTTGCATTGTTCTGTGACTGTCTTTGAAACGAGTTCCTTCCCCTGGAACCCCTGCCCCTGCTAGTTGTTCCCTGAGATGGTCGTGGACCTACTTGCATCATTGGTGATGAATGAGATGTTGCACTTGCTACCATTGAAATCCCTGTGGCTACTGTCCCTGGTGTGACTTTGTTACCATATGGAGGTGGCATTGAGCCCCCTCCCCTAGGAAATGTCCTAGGGACCTTCCCCACGAATCCAGGACGATGTGAAAAGAAAGGTCTCGTACCTCTATTTAAGTTCATGTGTTCCTCTACATAACGCGCATTTTCCACATCTTCCGCTACTGAAGACAGTTTCCACATCCGCACCATAGCTCTTATCTTAGGGTTTAGCCCATAAACGAAGTGTTTTTCCTGTCATTGGTCATTATCCATATATGAAACATACTTGACCAATTCCATAAACCTAATCTCATATTCTTCTATGGTTTTGTTCCCCTGTACTAAGGCATGAAATTCTCCTACCTGTTGTTCCTCATAGTAAGTTGGCAGATATTTTCTTTGGAACCTCTCCTTAAAAAGTTCCCAAGATAATGTATCTGAGGTAAGGTATAGTTGCCTCTCTAGTCTACCCCACCAGTTCAAGGCATTGTCTCTTAACAAAAAAATCGTTATCTTTTCCTTTGAGGTGGATGCATAGTCCCTTAAGGCAAAAAACCTTATCATGCCTTCCAACCATGCCTCCACGCGTTCACTAGTGCGACCCCCGGCAAGCTCTGAAAGTTTGATCTTTTGCAGTTCTCTAGTGATGTCTTCAGGTGGAGGTCCTCCCCATGAATCCCTCGACACTTCTGGATTACCCATTCCAGATGGTGGGGGTTCCACTTCGATCCATGTCAGTTGACGCCCCTTTAAAGTCTCATTTATGGCCTCCAAAGAACGCAGTATGAGAGCTAGCTTGGGCGATGGTGGTGGCAGCACTGGCGGTGTTGGCGGTGCCTGCGATGATGCTCCTCTGCCTCGATTCCCTCAATTCCTAACCATCTTGTATGATTTAACCTGCATCAACCAAGGTTGCCAGGGTAAGTTCAAGGACGTTTCAAATTTGCGCAACTTAAACTAGAAAACAGGGTTAGGCATGAGTTTCATTTTACTTGTCTATAAACATACGTTACTCTCTTTAGGGGAGGTGGCTAGGTTAGGGATAAAGCATCTAAGCTTGATTTCTTCGTCTAAGAAAACTATTGACTCCCTTGCCTTGTAGCTACGCTAGCTTTGTGCCATTCTCGCCAATTTCTCTAGCTTACCCTCCTAGCGCGCATGAAGCCTCCTCCCGCTTATCCTAGTCTAAGTCCTTAACTTTGCGTTTACAACTAATTAAGGTGACTTCCAACCCAATGTTGATTAATTATTAAAAACTAATAATCTAGACTAAATTTAATCAACAAAGCCTAAGTTTTGGTCGCCTTAATCAACGCATTTAGTTAATCTAGAAATTTTAATATTATCATTGGTATCCTACTTAAGTACCTAACTAATCACTTAGTTAATCCCTAATTTAATTAACTAATTTAATTAATTAATCATCGTGATTATTCACATTAATTAGTTGATTAGTTATCACTTTGTATATATATTTAGATTTAAATATTATTGTTATTAAATAATTAATATTTAACTTAAATTACGCATTAATAATTTAAACCTTAATTAAAGATAATAATAATATCTTTAATAAAAATATCTTTTTTCTATAAAAATAACAATAAACTAAAATAATAATAAAAAGAAATAAAATAAAACAATTACATTACAATTAAAATTAAAAAAATAATAATAAAATAATTAAAATAATAAATGAAATAAAATAAAATAATAAAAAAATAATCTAGAGTCGGGCAGTGGGTCCTCGCATGAGGCCCACGTGCCCCCCCCGTCTCTTTCCTGACCTAAAACCCTACACGCCTCCTAACAAACCCTAAACTCCTCAACTCTAACGCAAATAGATGAGGAGTTGTGTGCAAAGTAAGGTCTTTTGTGCTTGACACTGAGCTTTGCGTGTGGTTTTTGTTTGATCTTGTGTTGCTATTGCAGGTTCCATGGATCTGGAGAAGGAGTTAAGCCTCTGCGCAACCCTACAAGGTGGATGACGGTTGAGAGGAGGAATAGATGTTGGATTTCGTTTCGGATTTGATGGAGGGTGTAGATATTTGGGGCCTTCCAGCTAGCATAAGGCCTTTCCCTTCTCATGCCACGCCTCTAGTTCAGGTTATCATTGAGCCTGGGTCGACAACAACCACTGTCTCCTCTCCTGATTTGGTGAGAATCGACAGAGTGTTGCGTTGAATCATACGACATACCCTCTTCTCGTGTAAGTACTTCTAGGTTTTTTTTTTAAGAGATTGAAATATGGATGCCTGAGACCTGTGTTTCATGCTTCTAAGTTTACACATTTGACGTATTCTTGATTTAAGTGTGAAATCTGACACTGATTAATTGACTAGTCCATGTAGATATCAGTTTTTTTTATATAGGTAATAATAATTTTTATTTGTGTGTACAACGCGGCTCCTTTGTCGTGGCTAGGCACAGATGAGACATGGAATGGTATCGGGCTTGGCGATGAGCTTATGTTTAATGTGGACTTGGAATTTGTTTGTGTTTAGGGGTCTGCGCAGTTGAGTTTTGATATGGGTCGAAAGCTAAAATGACGGTGAGAGTACTGGCACTACGAGGTGTCCAAGTAATCATTGGCGTGTTTTGCTAAAATCCGAAAGGAAGCTGAAATCTATCCACTGTTTAGCTAGGGTTAGGGTTTCTTTGCATGGGATTTTCCCTCTTCTTGAGGGTTTCTTTTCCTGCTTTATTGAAGCTAGGAAATTTATTGAATTTGGGCATCATTTTACAAGAGTACAAATGGTGTGCATACATTTCATTGGAGTGAGTTGTGCAATGCACTCTACCGGTAAATATGTGGAGGTTTGTGCTCATTGAGTCCTAGTTGGGTCATTGATTTGTAAGTTTAATGGTAGGGACCAAAAATTAACAAAGCCAAAAATTTCCTTTTGCGTGAATCCATGTTTGATTATATGATCTATGCTCATGATCGCTTTTTGAAGCCAACTGAAATCATGGGGGGATCACTGGCTAACCTGGAGTTTTTTTTTTTTTTTTTAATCTTTTATATATTTCTGGTGGTGGTTGTTGAAGTCGTAGCATTTTGTTGTTTATTAATAATTAAAAAAAATTGTTTGCAGCGCGGCTCCTCCCCATCTACATAAGAAGGGAAAGCTAACATATATGTCGTGGCTCCAACTGGAAGGGTATCTATAATATCTTTTTTTTTTTTAAATGGCCATTTAATAAACCCTCGCTTGATCGATTGATCCTGCTCTAGAGGACTGTTGCTAGCTCCTTGGTAAAACGCTCATGCGAATTGTGCCCTTGACCACTCCAAGAAATTCTATTTCTTGTTACCTATTTTTAAGTTGCAAGAAGTACATGTTGGTAAGAGGAGGCGGTTGTGATGAGTCATGCAATCGTAAGAAGACATGTGCTTCATGATTAATGAGAAAGGTGCCCAAGAACCACTTTCTTTTTTTTTAACCTTTTTTTTAAGTTGCTTTCAAAATTTGACAATGGAAAGGGGTGTAAAGAGAAAACATGCTTTACCTTTTTTTTAAATTGGATTGAATAATTTTTTTTTTGCAATTCATAATAGTTTTTTTTTTTTTTTACTATATCTCATTTTCCTTCTCTTGGTCAAAATTTAAATGGTTGCAAAACACAGCCTTGTTGTTACACCTCATACCAGTATGAAGAACTCTGGTAGCCATATTTGATCTAGCCCTGAAACTAGAAGTTGCTTTCAAGAAGCATCCTAATTAGTAAGAAATGATACTATTACTATACCAATTATTTTATACATGTGTATATTTGCTTCGCTTGCAGGTTGCGTGGAGCTGGAGCTTCTTTTTGGAGCTTGGCCCTCGAGCCCAGACTTATATATGTGCTTATATATAGATATATATATTTTTTTATATACAGATTATTTAGGGTTCCAGGGCTTCTTTTCTAAATTTTTTTAAAGAGTTTCAATGTAACTATTTAGGGATTGTTTAAATTTATGGGTTAATGCTGGAACAATTCAATTCCTAAACTTTATTTCCGGTTTTTTTTTATTATATTTTTCTGGTTTATTTATGGGTCGATTCTAAGTAGGTGGGTAGGCCCTCTACCCGAGATTGTGAACTACAGCTCTGATACCATGTGTAGGGACCTAAATTTAAGTAAGACTAAAAATTTCATACAATTAAACATAAATTTCTTTCAATGCATAAGTAATTCATTAATCATCGTAAAAGCATATAATATTCAACAGAAAATTAAATTTGACCACAGCATGAAATAGATTACATAATCATCACATAACTCATCAAATTCAGAAATAAAAATACCTCTGCCTCATGCTAAATTCCCACTTATCTGGTTGTCCTCCCTGCTGCTTGCCCAACCTACTGTTGACCAAACCCTGCCCAAACCGACTAACCACCCAACCAGCTAGGAGCAGTCTGTCCGGCTCCCTAGCTCCAGCATACTGTAAGGAATCTTGGCCCCCGTGCCCAAAACCCCCACAACCCAGTGCCCCCTACAATGGTTCACCAAAACTCCAAAACCCAACTCCAAAACCAGAAAAATATGCCACAGAAATACAGACCTCCTCCTCAATAATGCTCCTCCCCCCTAATTTTCATAATCCTCTCTCGTAGGACTCTTCCCCTCCATATCTCCCTCCCTCATTGATCGACTCTCTATCCTCCATTAATAAAATTATCCTCCCCATTATTACCTTATCCCCTCCTTTATTATCTTATCCTTAACGTGTCATACGTAAAGTTTCATAATGATTAAATTAAAGTTATTAAGCCTCTTAATGCTTTACCTAAATCATTGAATGTGTTAAGTAATCAATCAATTAATTAATTAATCAATCAATGGTTATAACAATTAATCTAAATAATTAATTAATATTATTAATGCTAATCATTGTTTAACTAAAACCATATTAGGACAATTAATTATCTAATTAATTATACTTAATAATCCCTATACAACTATTTAACCAAGGTTGTTACAAAGCTCCCATACTTGATGCAATTGTTCTCATGACTTAATTTAGAAGGATTTTCACATGACTTAGAAGCCTTGCCTCATTGCAAGTCTTCTTTTATACTAACAATAAATATACAATTTCACAATTCTTTCATATTCTAATTATTTAATAAATTGGATAATTCTCTCGACACTTATCTCCTTAAATTTGTCAACATATTGTTATTACTCTACCCCGCATTAGTCTCTTTACAATTATTTTCTTAAATCGTCAACACATTGTTATTACTTTACCCCTTATTAGTTAAAGTAGTCTAAAGGTTGTATCAAATTATTTTTTGTTGGTGATATTTTTCAAGGACATTTATCCAAAATTCAGCTAAAAATTGTTAGATCCACATATTTAAGTGATTATTTTTATATAATCTAAGTATCCCAAAGTTTTTCATCATGTTGAATCCATTTCTACATTCAAAAATAAATTTTAAACAACAAAAAATTATGATTTCTTACAAATTTATATGGTTAAATTCAACCAAAAAACTATTTAGTAAAACAACTAAGACAACACCTTAATTAAATCCTCAAAACACAAACTATTTTAATTAACAACCCCACCCTTTGGGGTTGATCCATCGTGACAAAGTTTGTCTCGGAGCAAGCCACAAAATTCAACCCATCTCGTATAAATTAATGAATCACGTGTAACTAAAGTCATGATCCTAACCCTATCCTTGTTTGCCCTCCCGAGTCAATGACGGCCCTACCCTACACCTTACGTATCCGTCCCTCCACGATTTACGTTTTTTTTTGGTACGGACTTTACATTTCTTGACTATTCTTGCAATATAGCTTCTCCACCCTCCCTAGTCAATGAGGGCCCTACACCTTACGTATCCTTCACTCCACGACTTAACTCACATGTCAGGTTTTTTGGTATGGACTTTACATTTCTTGCCTATCCGGTAAGCAAACTTCTCCAGAAGAAAGTTTGAATAGTTATGCAATAAAATTTTTTTTTTATGAAWRATTGACTATGTTTTTTTTATGAATGATTGACTATGTTACATGACACATCATTAACATGATATGATTTTGATTTATTTGTTGTTATCTATAATCACAATTATTTTTTTAATTAAGTGTTTTTTATTATTATTTAAATTGTTTAATTACTTTAAAGGAGTACATCCATTGACAATGAGCATAATTAATCATTTTTTAATCTAAAATTTTTAGTCGTCCTCTCAAATCAATGAATGTGATTTCCTCTTCATAACTTCCTTGTATTTAGCAAGCTGGTTGTGCTGGCTGTAGACGCTCATTTTCAGGTTATGCGTTTCATTTTCTGACTATACGCTTTATTTTCTATCTGTGCCTTTCTAAGTTCATCAGCCAAAGTTTTGAGTAACTGTACTAATTTAACATCACTTGATAACATCTCCATCTCTCCCATATTTAATTATCCTCGAGAGTTTATTGTTATATCAGAACTTAAAATTTAGGTTAAAATGCCTCAGGTGTATACCCACCTTTTCTAATGTGATTGTGCTAATATATAAACCATTTTGCAGAAAAAGCACACAATCAATTACCTACAAACTTTACACTGTATAGATATATTGTTTGCTGTTGTCCATATTCCATGCTTTATTTTTTTGTCCACGCGTTTGATGTGACTGGCTTAATATATGAACCCTCTTGCAGAAAAAGCACAGAGTCAGTCTCATACAAACTTTTCAAACATTTATATATTGTTGTGCTCTTGTCCATATTCCAGAAAATATTCCAGAAAAAGCACAGAGTCAGTGTCATTCAAACTTTTATATATATTCTTGTGCTGTTGTTCATATTCCATGCTTTATTCTGTTGTACATACGTTATATAAATTTATTTTCATCCGATGAACAACTTATTTGCATGAGTTCATATTTAACGTTCCATAACGTATCTGTTCTGAAGTTCGTATGTATGCTGTTTTTTTGGTGGCAAGGCAACAATATTCCAGATGAAGTGGTATTCCAATTTAAAAAACTGGATGAAGTGGTATTTGAATTTAAAAAATTAAAGGTTTTAATATGGAATTATATATCGATTAAATATAAAAGCATAAATTTTGTTTAGAATTCCAGTTCCAAAAATAATATATATATATATATATATATAACTGTGTATTTATTTATTTATTAAATTCATGACTTTGAAGAAAGAAATTGATTATACCATCCATATATATATAATATGAAGACTTTTAGTATAATAAAGGCTAATGCAACCTAAGCTTACTTTTATGTTTTTTGGGCAATTTATTATAGAAATATGTTCCCATACATGTGTGGGGGTAGGTAGCTAATTGTCTTGTCTCGTGTTTGGCTTTGGTCGCCGTCAAGTCATTGAGTGTATTCCCATGAGATCCTTGAGCTCTCCTAATAGGAAACATGTTAAACATAGTTGCACTGTGCGAACCTATTGCATGGTCTCTTTCAAATAGGTCAATAAGGACACACCCATCCCCAAAGTGTGGGAACCTCACTATCAATGAAAAAATAAAAGAAATTGTACATTTACTCTATGAGATTTCGGTTGTTTGTGATGCCACATGTTCTTGATTATGGATTATTAGCCAATGGTTAAGTATATCATCCTTTGTGGATATTCATTGAGTTTTTTTTATTGGCTAATTGTGATGAATTGTACCTTGGTAACATGTGATGTGTTCTTCTCATTAATTATTATTAAGCTTCTGTATTATGGGTTGGCTACCCTTTGGCTAGAATTTGTGTGTTGATAGTGGGAATCATCTTTATGGGATGGCTCCTTGTTCAATAAGATTCATGTGTGACATGATGATTATACACTTAATGGCTTATCCTTATTTGATATGTTAATTATGCACTTAGTTGTAATGATGTCTCTTCTTTATGTTCTAGTTGACTAATCGGAGATGGTGGTCCTTGTTGACGAGTGTATGTGAACACATCGTCAACAGGAAGAGAAGATTTGGTTTGGGGTTCTCCAAGTAACCCAAGCTGTTTGAAATAACCTACCCTAACGGGTTTTACGACTCCATTAGCCGGTGAAAACACTAAGGTAAACTAAGAAAKAAAAATAATTATCTATCTATATGAACTCACTATRTACATTTGCTACTATATCTATCTATTATATATAAATACCACACACTCTTATTTATATAATATACAATATTTATGTACATATACAAGGTTTGTGTAAAGTCTCGTGAAACTGAAAATTGTACTATTGAGATAGAGTTTGAGTAACACATGAGGATACAAAAGCTATCCTGAAACTCATTAATCACACAAACAACAAAATGAATGAATATTATTTATGATGATATAAATAAAATGACCAAAGCATTTAAGTTTAAGTTTTTAATCATTATTCATTCAAACAAATAAATTAACCAATAAAAGATAACTTACTCGTTGTTGATGAGCAATAAAAAGAACTGTGAATTTTTTTTAAAGCCATAGAGCATATTCATTACATCCTTCGAGGTTCCAAAAAAACGTTCTCCCTAGTACTTGGGAAAGTATAAGTATTTAAAACATACCATTGATCACTTTGTCATATACAAAAGATAGAGACATATCTTCAAAAATAAAGTTTTTCCAAAAATAATCCTTAATTTAGGTTTGTAACAACAGTCTCACGGTAATTTTGCAAGAGTAGTTACACCAGTAAAACTATTTTCTATACTATTCGAAAAGAAACAACTTGCAAACTAGAAGCATCTTATGATAATTCACTATTCCATCAATGCTTGAAATTTGCTCCTTCTGGAGGCTTGAAAAGAATAAAAATAAAATGTAATTAAAAGAAAATCTCATACACAAATTCTAGTCTAAAAAAACATGAAAATAAATTATGGTCTACCAAACCAATCAAATCATTAAATCTAAGAATTTGTTTACCAATTCAAACATTCAAAAAAGAGGAATTTGGCATTTCAGAATTCATAAAAACATTGACATTAGTTGAGTGTTTAATAATGATGTCCCTAGATTTCTTGGATCTCTTGTTCACCCGAGGAGGAGTTTGTTGTAGATTAACTCTCAAATCCAAATTTTCTCTTTCCAACTCTCTACTTCGAGCCAACACCTGGTTAAGACGTGCTTCCAAGTATGAGATGTCCTGATAATATATTTGAATACATGTGAAGCACTCATCGCAATATACATGTTCCATATCCAATAGAGGATGCTTGTTGTCTGAGTTTATAGGTTTACCCTGTGGTATCATCGTTTTCAAATTATTTTGTATCCCTGTAAATCCTTTATGTTCCCTAAGAAACAGAAGGAGATTCGAAACAAAATCATACTGTGGTGAACCCACTCTGGTGGAATCGAGTCTTACATATTTCACATAATTTGTGTCTTCTATTACTACTGTCAGAACGAGCTCGCCCTGATTTTGACATTTGTTTCTTGTCATTCTCGACAAAATTCAACCACTTCTTTTATTTTTAAAATCCATGTCACAAGAATCCTGTTTAATTTGTCTCCCTTTCTTTTAGTTTTATTGTTAACCCCTGAATTCTGAGGTTGCGAATGACCAGGGATGTTTGGTGACCTGCTCCTCAAACGACTAAGGATTTCTTCCAAAGGTCCATTTGGAATGAATTCATGTTTTTTAGAAGGGATTTCGGTTAGAGGAGGGAACTTGATAGGATCATTGGTCGATAAGATAGAGTATTTTGGGATTTGAACCTCAACTCGGAAATCTTGGAGAGAGTAAGACAAAATATTTGGAAAGACAAGTTCTTCAATACCGTGAGGTAAATGGGAATCAAGATCAATTTGCGAAGGAATAAACCCATTCCTTAAAAGAAACCTTTGTGAGGTATCCCCTATGTTCACCAATTGAACATTTACTAAAATGTGAATCAAACCATGATGGAACAAGCTATATTTGGGGTAAGGGTTCTGCCTATGATAGAAATTAGACATTTTCCATAGGCTCTTGAGCAAATAGAATGGTAAATTCAACTTGAACCCTTGGAAAATCATCAACAATCGTATGTGAAACGATAATGCCAACCCATAATGCCCTTCAAAAGTAATAAATTGTTTTATCACCAACAGTAAACCCTGTCAGCGGGTTTTAAATAACTGTATAGGCATACCTTTCACATTGTAACGTGACTTCTTGGACACCAACAGGGAATTCCATGGTATGTCAGCTATTTTCATATTCTTAAACCATCGATCACCTTCATGTGACAAACCAATTGCCTCAGCTATAGATTCTTCACTTACCTGCAACTGAATGTCACCTATCTTGTCTTTGGTCCCATCAAACATTTTTGCAAAATCATGTGCAACCTCTAAGTTCAAACCCTTGAAAGACTGAATAAATTTTAGCCAACCGAATTGGACCAGGTCGTCCACAACATCGTCATGAGATAAAAATGCTTTTGAACCATTCATCTCCACTCTAACCATAGGGTCCATCATCTTGCGAACTATGCACCATATAACACAAAACGAAGAAATATGTGCTTGAACAAACCCAAAACTATAAAAAATTGAATTTTCATAGCTAGCGGCGAACCGAAAAATAAGGGTTTGAAGAGATAATGCCATGATTTCTCACTCTTATGTTTGATTAACCACCAAGAACTAGAAGAACAAAAACTCAAAACCCACTTCGTTCTCTAAAACTTTTTATCTAGTCATGAAGGACCATCCGGAAAACTAAATGTCAATACATGAACACGGTTATTGATGAACATGACAGAGAGTTGATCAATTCATTTAATGGACACTACTCCATGTCATAATTTGACAATACAATGACAACTATCAAATTATATCATTTAGATCATATGGTGGGGGAAAATGCATAACCAAAATTCACTAAGGATAAAAAAAATGTATTAAAACTCTAAATTTTGGTTTAATAACAAGATCAAATAAATACCATATCGCGTTGGTTTTTACCATAAGTTATGAGTTATTTTTTTTAAAATTTAACATGGTTGTGTATCCACCAGTGAATCATGGTCTAAAACTTTATGATTTTAGATTTCCAATTAAAACAAATAGTTTTTCCACTCACACAGGGAGAACACTCAAAGAGTTCTATCAATGACCTTGTGAAAGATTTCAATTTCATGCTTTCCAGTCATGAAATTGAAATGGGTAAACACGATATAACTATCTACAAAATAAATCAAGCACAATTGATCAACAAAATTAATCACCATAAACAATCAATCTGCCGTATACATGCTAAGCAATGGGTACAAAAACTCTCTTTGCAATTTTTTGTGCTTCAAAAAATCGAAGAAACGAGATGGTAGTTGGGCTTCCAACAATGGTGACTCACTCAAAAAAGAAGGTATCTATGCATCATCAAACCTTCACGTCAGGGAAAAAATAAAGACTTCGATAACATTTTCACATGCGTTGACACAAATCTTACTTTTGTCGATATTAAGAGGGGGGTGAATCAGTATCAAGTACAAATCAAAAAAAAAATTCAACTTATACTTCAACCAGATCATATATTTAATTATATCCAATGAGCAATGAACAATAGTAGAAGAGTTAGACCAATACACCACAATACACCATGCACAATATATGAGAAATAATCAATAGTTATTATTCAAGCGAAGTAATGACTTCCAAGGGAAGCTACAACTTCCAAATATAAAGTGAGGGATAAACCTCCAAAAGGAAGATACAATCCTCCAATATCAAGAGAGGGTTGACCTCTCCATCCTTTCCCCTTCCTTCCACCAAAGAATATATGAGAGATAATAAAAATTTACATTAAATTATCACCATCAACTAACCATCACATAGAACCTGATAATGCTTCCTGAGACTTCTTCAATTTCTTCAATTCTTCACTTCTTGGAATACTTTGATCCTGTAGATAATATTACTCAATGTATTCTCTGAAACTCCCCCAATTTTATCTCCTTGAATCCTACCAAAAAATGAGTTATAGAGAAAATGGTAGACCTTATTCAATTTTGGTTTATTCAAGAGAGCTAACTTGTACATAATGCTCCGCGCCCAATATTTAACATATGATTCTAAAATATGTACACAAGAAACTAAATCCCGTACTCTTTCCAATCCGATTGGTCTCACTTCTTTTGAATTCTCTATGAATAATTTATAACAGTTTTACTCGGAACACCTATTTATGACTAGCTTTAGGACTAGTCAAAAACCCTATCTTTCACAGAGTGTATCTCCAAAATTGTAGCGAATAAAGAGGTGAAATTTTTACCACAAGTACCTAGATATGTCTTCTCACTAACCTCCTAATTTCACCATCGGAATCCGTCTAGAAACAAATTTATAACGAAAATGGTAAGATGACCTCTAAATAACATACCTTAGAACACATCACCAAGAGACTTCAGCCTCCCTTGAAATTCGGCCTCCTTTACTTCATATTTCCTCTTAAATTCGACTTATATCTCCTTGTTAATTAAAAAACTTGTGTGTATAAAATGAATGTATAATGATATGTATTTATTCCATTTATGTCACTTCCTTTTAACATTAGGGCTGACCTGACACTTTCTTATTTTGTAATTATTTTCTTTAATTATCTTGAGGGTCGACATCTACTTACTTATTTAATTCACTTTGTCATCTTCAAAAATTTGTTTCTCCTCAACCATTGGGATCCACGTGACGTGCCACCTACCACTGGAAACAACATGATGTATATTATCCATTCATGGGTGTTGTATCTGCATGTGCATTGTCCTTCATGTCTGAATACCTTCATCAATCTTGGGGTCCAAAACCAATGATTAGGGTTGACATCAATGACAACAACCAATATTCCAACAATCTCCCCCTTTTTCATTGATGGCAACACTCATTCTCCCTCTATCATCATGATCCCAATTTCTCTCCCCCTTTGACATCAATGGCAAAGGGTGGGGTTGCTCCCCCTGAGTTTAATGGAAAAAGGTAACTCTCTTCTTTGGGGCTGCTCCCCCTGAACATAGAGCACTTAATAACAATTCATTTTTATGGTCCCTTTCTTCCTTGGATATTTTTCATGGTTTTAGGAAGTATATGTTACTTGGTCTTCTTGTTGCAGTTGCAAGCAATCTTCCTGAACCTTCTTCTTTGATTTTGCATCTTTGTGACTCAAACTTGAGAGTATATCCTTGATCACACATTTTACTAACACTAACTAGGTTATGCTTCAAGTCTTCAACCAATAGGATATTATTTTCTTTTACATTTTTCCTTCCAAGCTCTACTACACCTTCTCCAAATATTTTGGCAGATCAGTCTTCTCCAAATGCAACATTTCCACCCTTTCTCTTCAAGCTGATGAATTTGTCTTGATCCCCGATCATGTGTGAAGAACATCCACTGTTTATGTACCATTCATATTCTTCTTTACATTATTCAACGGTCAATGCTATTAGAAAATCTTTATTGTTTGTAATCTCTTTCCTTCTGCAAACTGTGGTTGGCATATGGGCATTTGGCATAGGAACATCTTCATTCATATATATGCAATATTGTGCTTTGTGACCAAGATAATTACATTTGTAGTATACAATATTTTTGTCCATCAATATGGAAAATGAAATATAACTTCTATTGACAAATCCACGATTATTTCCATATCTTCTATTTACACCATTCATGTTTCTTGCATAGTTTTTCCTTGCATTGATTCTGCAATTAATTGCCTTATGTCCAAAACTTTTGCAAGTATAACAATGACCAAGAAAGAAATTTTGATACCTGGGAGTAAGTGACCTTCTTTGTGATGTATTCCATCTGATTTCATGATCTACTCTTTTGTAGTTTCCTTCATACTGATTGAAGCTTCTTTGATTCTTGAAGGTAGGAGGTCTTCTTTGATATCAATCTCTTTTGTAATCATTCTTTCTTTCTGGTATCGTGGTCCACTTCTCATCAACTGTCTGTGTAGATATTTCTTCAATCCTCTTGTTGGTATTTTCATCTTATTTGTATGGAGTTTCACCCATGCATCAAAGATGTGATAAGTCTTTTGGAACTTGAGAGTTTCTTAAGATCTTCCTCAATGAGACAACTTATTCTTCAAGTTTCTCACAATCTTCTTCTTTCTTCATCATTTGGACATTCCTTACTTTTCCTATTATTCTTTCTTCTTCGAGTAGAGTTTTCAAGGAAATGGTTTCTTCTCTTAGTTTCTCAAAGTCTTATAATTGTTTCTTCAATCTTACAACTGTCTTTTCACAACTACCCAATTCACTTGTTAGTTTTCTATGCGCGTTTTGGAGCTTTCTATTTTCAATCTCAACATGCTTCAATTTTTTAAGATTCTCATCTTCTTGTTGAATCATTTATGCTTCATGATTTTATTCTTCTTTATTGGACTTTTCTTCTCCGGTATCATCTCTTTCAATCCTTGGATAAGGACATTCAAATTCAACATGTCTTACTCCTTCACAATTAAAGCAAAATAACTCACCTCTATTTTCTTCTTTGAAATATGAGATGTTGTAAATTGTTTCAACTTCTTCTTATTCTTCCCTTGAATAAAGGTCTTGTAGCTTGTCCCAAAGATATTTTGTTGATGCACATGATCCCACCTTGGATTTCAATGAATCTTTAAATCCATCTAGGATGGTATCTATTGCCAATTTGTTGTTCCTTCTTGCTTCCTTCTAAGCTGCAGTTTTTTGTTTCTTCAAAGCATTGTATCTTGAAGCAACTGAGAACCAAACATCTGCCCTAAGATATTTCAAGTAAGTTTCCATTCTATTACTCTAGTATTCAAAATCGCTTCCATCAAATGGTGGAATCCAATTTGGAATGTTGTATTCCATTTCTTCTCAGGATCTTCCTTCCAGTGGTTAAACTGTTTTGAAGGAAACCTTCTCTTACACCAATTGTTGATACCGAGATGGGGGTGAATAAGTATCAAGTACACATTAAAAAAAAAATCAACTTATACTTCAACCAGATCATATATTCAATTATATCCAATGAAAAATGAACAATAGTAGAAGAGTTGCACCAATAGACCACAATACACCATGCACACTATATGAGAAATAATCAATAGTTATTGTTCAAGGGAAGTAATGACTTACAAGGGAAGCTACAACTTCCAAATATAAAGGGAGGGATAAACCTTCAAAAGAAATATACAATCCTCAAATATCAAGAGAGGGTTGACCTCTCCATCCTTGCCCCTTCCTTCCCACCCAAGAATATATGAGAGATAATAAAATTTTACATTAAATTATCACCATCAACCAACCATCACATAGAACCTGATAATGCTTCCTGAGACTTCTTTAACTTCTATAGTTTTTTCACTTCTTGGAATACTCTGATCCTATACATAATATTACTCAATGTATTCTCTCAAACTCCTCCAATTTTCTCTCATTGAATCCTCCCAAAACAGAGTTATAGAGAAAATGGTAGACCTTATTCAATTATGGTTTATTTAAGAGAGCTAACTTGTACAAAATTCCTCGTGTTCAATATTTAACATATGATTATGAAATTCATACACATGAAACTACATCCCGTACTCTTTCCAATGCAATTGGTATCACTTCATTTGGATTCTCTATGAAAAAGTTATAACTATTTTACCAATAATACATGTTTATGACTAGCTTCAAGACTAGCCAGAATCCCTATCTTCCACAGAGTGTATCTCCAAAATTATAGAGAATAAAGAGCTGAAATGTTTACCACAGGCACCTAGATATGTCTTCTCACTAGCCTCCAAATTTCACCATTTGAATCGTTCTAGAAACAAAGTTATAACAAAAATGGTAAGATGACATCTAAATAATACCTTAGAACACATCACCAAGAGACTTCATCCTCCCTTGAAATTCGACCTTCTTTACTTCAGATTTCCTCTGAAATTCGACTTATATCTCCTTGTTCATTAACAAAATTGTGTGTATAAAATAAATGTATAATGATATGTATTTATACTCTTTATGTCACTTCCTTTTAACATTAGGGCCGACCTAACACTTTCTTATTCTGTAATTATTTTCTTTAATTATCTTCAGGGTCGACCTATACTTTCTTCTTCAATTCACTGTTATCTTCAAAAATTCATTTCTCCTCAACCATGAGGATCCACGTGACCTGCCACCTACCACTGGAAACAACATGATGTATACTATCCATCCATGGGTGTTGTATCTACATGTGCATTTTCCTTCATGTCCAAATATCTTCATCAATATTGGGGTCCAAAACCAATAACTAGGGTTGACATCAATGACAACAACCAATCTTCCAACAAATTTAAGATTAAATATATTAAGATTATCTCAGAAAAATATTAGCAGAGTCATACTCAGAAAAGAAGTTCTTTAACAGATGATTATAACC
>JZKD02S2364779.1:309716-326054 GCA_000966675.3 Picea glauca
AACGACAGAGAAATTGTTTTCGGTTCTCCTTAAAAAATTGCAGATATACTACAGTGAATTTGTCCTCTGTTTTTCTTAAAAAATTGTGAATATGGTGCAGCGAAAATTATTCCATTCTTCTTAAAAATTTGTGAATAAATTGCGGAGAAAATAAGAAATCAATTGCACACACCAAAAAAATAATATTTACAAAACTGTTCTTAATAATATTGTCAATATACATATTTACAAATCACATATATATATCTTACCTATAACCGGCGATCTCGACCTCTCCACGACCCCTGCGATCTTGGCGCCCACGACCCCTGCGACCTCGACACCCACAACGTCCACGACCCCTGCGACCTCGGCAACCACGACCTCAGCAACCACGACCAGCGACACAGAGCTCTCGCGAGACAGCGAATACGCCAACAAAATATTCTAAACATTCTAAATTCGATGTGTGGCTAATATATAAACCATCTTTCGGCTGAAAGATAGTTCAGCCGAAAGATAGTTTGGCCGAACTATATTACAGCCGAACTATCTTTCGGTCGAACAATGTTTCGGCCGAACTATCTTTCGGCCGAAAACGTATTGCCGGAAAAAAAATATCCGACCGACCAAATTTCTACACGCAAATCGAGGGCACGGTTATTTCTCCGTTCGATTTGACGTTTATTTTTTCGGCCGAAAAATAGTTGGGTCGAAAATAATATCTTTCGGTCGAAAAATATTTTTAGTTCGGCCGAAAAAAGGTTTTTCGAAATTTTGGAGACGAGATTGTCACGAAAGTGTAACCCACCTTCGTGATTCCACCCAACCCAAAGTTTAGTTTTGATGAAAAGGAGACAATATTTATAAAGGTAACTTCAATAAAGTTGACAGGGCCACTGTTGCCAGCAGGCGTTCATAGCCTCGACAGGGATGTCATTTAACCCACTCAAGTACTTTAATCCCATCCAAAAGTAGTCTATCCATGATATAAACATTTTTAATATATTATCAACTTATAAAACATACCTGACGTATCTCGGACCCGACATTGCTTCACTGCCAATATGCATGTTTGGTATCCCAATGAAGTTGTCTTGGTATCATGTT
The DNA here is from genome assembly GCA_000966675.3 of Picea glauca. NCBI lineage: Eukaryota > Viridiplantae > Streptophyta > Pinopsida > Pinales > Pinaceae > Picea > Picea glauca. The sequence goes on from JZKD02S2364779.1 coordinate 310,806, forward strand.
CGCATTTACCCACTACCAGCCGGCATGTTCAATACCCTGACACGTTTACACACATTTCCCACACGTTAAATTTCTTCCAACCCTCCTTAGTCAGTTATAATGATAGAATTCAAATATTTCAAACTCACAAGGAGGGTGGGGTGATACTGGAGATTGATAATCACGTAGGTATATGATTTATCACTATTATTTTCTTTTTAGAACTCATAGTTCTATCATGGTTTAGATGTTTAGATTTCACTCAAGAAAACATCTAGAGAATGGGGAAGCACTTTGAGGTCATCTTTTTAGAACTAGGCTGGTGTAAAAAATTTAAAGGTAACTGTACTTCCCAAAGATCTTGTAAAAATTTCGGGAATAATATTCTTGCAAAGAACTTCTAGGATAATTGTCTTATAAACCAATTACTCAGCTAAGTCTTGGTATTCAAAATGTTTGAATTGTTTCAATTTGCCATCCAATCATAATTCTGATGATAAAATTTCCCTTCAATAATCTTTTGTGACTCAGAAATAATTCAATCAAATAGAAAATAAAGAAAGAAACAATACAATAATAAAAATAAAAATAAAAAAATAACCACAGTTCTTTTTATTGTTGATCAGCAAGTAGTTAGCTATCTTTTATGGTTAATTTCTTTTTTGAATGAATAATGATTAAAAACTTAAACTTAAAATGCTTTGGTCATTTTATTTATATCAGCATAAATAATATTCATTCATTTTGTTGTTTGTGTGATTAATCAGTTTCAGGATGGGTTTTGTATCCTCATGTGTTACTCAAACTCTATCTCAATAGTACAATTTTCAGTTTCACGAGACTTTACACAAACCTTGTATATGTACATAAATATTGTATATTATATAAATAAGAGTGTGTGATATTTATATATAATAGATAGATATAGTAGCAAATGTACATAGTGAGTTCATATAGATAGATAATTATTTTTCTTTCTTAGTTTACCTTAGTGTTCTCACCGGCTAACGGAGCCGTAAAACCTATCACGGTAGGTTATTTCAAATGGCTTGGGTTACTTAGACAACCCCATACCATATCTTCCCTTCCCGTTGATGGTGTGTTCACATACGCCCGTCAACAAATGTCGCTAGAAGGAGGGTTGGAAGATTGACAATAGCTTGAGTTCGTTCGGGGTCTATTATCATTCCATCCTTTGAAACTATAAAGCTAGGTAATCTTCCCTGCTCTACTACAAAAAGTGATTTCTTGGGGTTTAGTGAAATACCGAACTTATGACAACGCTCTAATAGTGACATCATCTAGGTAAACAACAACTGATTGGTTGATAAATCCACAAAAAACAATATCCATTTCCCTTTGGAAGGTGGCTCTAGCATTAATTAGTCCGAAAGGCATTTTTTGATAGGAATAAGTGCAAATAGAATGGTAAATTCAACATGAACCCTATAGAAATCATCAACAATCATATGTGAAACAATAATACCAACCCATAACGCCCTTCACAAGTAATAAATTGTTTTATCACCAATAGTAAACCATTCCAACAGGTTTTAAATAACTGTATAGGCATACCTTTCACATTGTAATGTGACTTCTTGGACATCGACATGGAATTGCAAGGTATGTCAGCTATTTTCACATTCTTAAACCATCGATCACCTTCATGTGAAAAACCAGTTGCCTCGGCTATAGATTCTTCACTTACCTGCAACTAAATTTCACCTATCTTAGCTTTGGTCCCATCAAACGTTTTAGCAAAACCATGTGCAACCTCTAAGTTGAAACCCTTGAAAGACTGAATAAATTTTATCCAACTAAATTGGACTAGGTCATCCAGAACATAGTCATGAGATAACAATGCTTGTGAGCCATTTAAATCCACTCTGACCATAGGGGCCATCAACTTGCGAACTATGTACCATAAAACACAAAATGAAGAAGTTTGTTCTCGAACAAACCAAAAACTATAAACAACTAAATTTTCATATCTAGTGGTAAACTGAAAAATAAGGGTTTGAAGAGATAATACCATGATTTCCCACTCCTATGTTTGATTAACCACCAAGAACCAGAGGACCGAACACTCAAAACCCACTTTTTTCTCTAAAACCTATTCTATGGTCATGAAGGACCATCCCGAAAATGAAACGACAATACATGAACACAATTATTGATGAACAAGACAAAGAGTTGATCAATTCATTGAATGGACACTAAACCATGTCATAAGTTGACAAGACAACAACAACTATCAAATGATAGCATTTAGATCATATGGTGGGGAAAGAATTTTGGTTTAATAACAGGATTGGATAAATACCATATCGGGTTGGTTTTTACCCTAAGTTATGAATTATTTTTTACTCTTAATGGCTTATCCTTATTTGATATGTTAATTATGCACTTAGTTGTAATGATGTCTCTTCTTTATGTTCTAGTTGACTAATGGGAGATGGTGGTCCTAGAATCATCATTCCCCCGGTCCCGTGCCCCCCCATGCCCTCTCCCCGCCTCATGCTTTCTTCTATATGATAAACTTAGACACCTATGAGATTGTCTAGATTGTGATAGGTAGTGACATTTCCTTGATTGGTGATTCAATTAGCATCAAATGTCCTTGATATGGGCCATGTAACATTGGTAATTATTGGATGATGATTAGTCCTTGATGGTATGGTTGATATTATATACATTTATTGTTTGGCATGCCTATTGTTGATGCTTTAGATATTAATAATGACAATGCATGAAGCATTAATATTCTTGGTAATCCCTAAGCAACATTGATGAACCTTGATGATGATTTATTATCATGATATGATTGATGATGTATAAATGTGTTGGATGCCTAGCCTTTAATATGTTTCATATTATGTTTTATGATATATACATGTATAGGATTCCATGCCATTGATATATTTCATATTATCATTGAGATTTATTACAATGATGATGTTATATATACATTGGTATCTTGGATGGACCAATATTTTATAAGTTGAGACCTTGATGGACAAGGTGGAAATGCACTCAATGAAAGGGATCATGAATCAATGGGGATGATCAATAATCCTAGTGCTTAGAAAACTTAGAAAGTGAGAAAAGACTTGTGACAATGACCTCCAAAGTTAGTGTTAGTACCTAATTTTGCAGTACCAAAATTTTCATTATTAATATATCCCAAAAAAAAATTGGTCTTTCAAAAGCTAAGTGCATATTCAAAAGATTTTGTCTTTGATTAAGTATTGAACATCAGATAAGTGAATATTCAAAAGATTTTGTCGTTGATGAGGTATTGAACATCTGATAGCATATTTATCAAAAATTTGAAAGGAGTCTTTACAGGAAGTTTAAAGTTCCGGTAGCTAAACCCTCATGCTATGCAAATGAATTTGATGAGGTATTGAACATCAAATAAGTGAATATTAAAAGGTTTTTGTCTTTGATGACGTACGTTTTGAACATCCCATAGCATATTTATCAAAAGTTTGAAAGGAGTCGCTACAGGAACTTTAAAGTTCCGGTAGCTAAACCCTCATGCTATGCATCAAAAATTTGAAAGGAGTCGCTACAGGAGGTTTAAAGTTCCGGTAGCTAAACCCTCATGCTATGCAAATGAATGTGTTGAGGGAAAAAATTTGAAAGGAGTCGGCCAGCAACCAAGAGCCAGGCATCCAGAAAGTGCCCACACATGGATTGCCAAGGAGAGAGGCCTACATCGTTTGTGCACTACGTATCGATGTATTGTAGGTACATTTTTCGTTATCCAGCGTTATAGTTAATTACATTGCGTGCATATGGGATTATTCCCATTACACAATAAAAGGGGCCTTGCTCTACCGCCATTATGCATTAAATGTCAAGAGACAGAGTAGCACTCAAGTGTTGAACAAGCACCGAAATATCATCTACTCACCAACACAAGCATCTCATGAGATCGTCCAAGTGTAAGCTAGATGCTAAACACTGAGACCCATTGCGAAGTGCCTCGTTGGATGACAACGACGGTAGCATTGTCTTAATAACAGTGTACAACATGGAGTATATCCTTGTTTGAGGATGTGACAATCTCTTCTATTGTTTACAACGATGTTTGAGAGGTGATGCAGAGGAAAACTCTTTTACTCGTGTTGGATTTTGCATGTCATCTCGACAATAGGTATCAACGACCCATGTTTCGGGAATGAATCCACTAAATAATATCCCAAATATCGAACTACAGGCTCGGTCGTGGTCTTTTGTCTTGAATAAAATCACCATTCAAAGAAAAATGTTCACGATGCTAACAATATCAATTAGATCCTATATCATTGGTTTGAGTTTCCAATCCATATGTCCGAGTCATATGCCTTACTCATATTAAAATGTCAAGCAGGTCGTTGCGGTGTTTTGTTTTTTAAGTGCTATGATCGTGAGCTAAGGGTTCAACAGTAAAATGAATGATCAATCCCAAATCCAACAACAACACTAGCTGATTGACATCTTGACTACCACATCAATAGCAATTGCGGTTAGACATGTTGTACAAAGCACTCAGGCCTGGAGAAAAGAAAATCTACCTGTATTGAAGGAATTTAAAAGAAATACAGGTAACATAATTCCTTCATTTCAGGGTAAAAAATGGCAGTAAGTTATTTAAAGATGTCTAAATTTTCAATTAAACATTATGTTCACCTCTATTTTTAGAAGAGCTCAGTTGAATCAGATCCATATTTAGAGGGACCGATCCAACAAGGAGTAGTTGGATACATGTTTCACAAGTAAAGGACAACCTTTTATCATCGAAGGAGCATATATACAGCACGAGACAAGAAGGAAAATGGGGGAATCTTCCCAGTGAGGGAGAGAGGAAAAGATTAGAATTCTAGAAAGACTGTTTGTATCATTGTACTTGTGCTGGCATTTGTCTTTGTAATGTTTTATTATCAGAGATTCCTGAGAGCTTTATTATCAGTGTGTAGTGTTAATTGTTCCTTATTTTATTTTATCATCTTACTTGAATAAGTTACATTTATTGAGCATCAATGATTATCCATGATTTATAGATTCTCATGCTAGATTCTCATGCAATGAAGCTTCATTGCATTTGCCTATGATTAGTGTGTTTTGTTCAAGCATTCTGCATTCATTCCTAAAAAGCATTTGTGTAGTGGATATTCTATCTCATGAAAGTGCAAAGTTGATCTAACATAGGTCACTCTGTAATTCATATTTGTTTTCTTTTTCGTATATCTGTCATAATGAAAAAACTTTTGTTTCATATTCATCCATAGGATGTTAACAAAAGACTCCATTCTCAATGGTCTTGATCTATGATCTATATGTGTTTATTTTAGTTTTTATTAATATTCTTTTTCCTACCTTTTTACCCACCAATACCATTTAAAACCCTATAATCAATTTCAGAATGTGCTTGGCATAGTTTTAAAGTAATCATTAGAACATGTCAAGGGCTAATAGTTATCTCCAGTAAACAAGTAGAAGGGAAAAGGTTGTAACTCACTTTTACTCTTGTTCTTGACACTTTTAAATTCACCCTCAATACCAAATTATCCTTTGAAAGACAAAATTATCCATTGAATGAAAAGGGAAGAAGGCCAAGAGACAAATATTGAGGAAAATGTTACATTTATATGGATTATATAATAGGTAGTTTTCTCATTGATGAGGTTCGTTGGATTATGATGAAATACTCAGATATTCATTTTATGATTATGATGATACTAATTTTCTGTACTTGGTTGGATAGAATTGTTACTTTCTTTAACATGGTTTGTGGGCTAAGGTGTTGGGAGTGTGCCTACAACATTAAGGGGTGCTTAAGATGAATGTGTGGCTTTCTGTACTAGTCTCTTTATCCCAATTTTCCATTCTCGAGTGTGGTTGCAATCCCTAGGGACTATAAGGTGGTAGAAAGTAATTTGCAAGAGCAAGACATGATTGCAAATTGTGGTTGTAATAACCAACTGCAGGTGGTAGTAAGATCCTTACTAAGTGGGTGCCAAGGTTGAAGGTGGTAGTAAGATCCTTCCATGCCATAATTCTCATGGGGTTTGGTTGTGCTACAAGTCTTGGAGTCTCTTCACTATACTAAGATTAATCGACCAAGAATCTAATTTGTGATAATTCTTTAGGATCCATGTGAATTAATTGTAGAGGATGCCTTACAATTAAGAATGAATGTGGTAGTAAGATTATTGCAACCCATAACTTGGAGGAATGGGAATGAATTATTTACATGGAGTATCACTCTGTGCCTTGATTTTCCTCACCTAATTGAGCTTGAGTTATATTCCTCTGAAGGTGGTTGCATTGTTTGGATGGATAATCAATTATTGGTGCAATTTCCCCCTTGTTGGTTGAAGATTGGTTCATGAGATCTTGTTGAATGTTAACTCTTGGGATTTTATTGTAATCCAATTTATACAACATGGACTACATTTAACTCACCACTTGAAATTCGATGAGTTAACAATTATAGATATTTTGTATTCAAATATTTAATTATGCATTGTTAGTTATTTGGGATTGATGATATAAATATTTTGTATTTAATTATGCATTACTAGTTATTTGGGTTGATGATATAGTTGCAGGTTTTTTATAAACTCATATCAAATTTTTATTTGATATAACTCAATTATATACTTTGACTCTAATTACTCACTTATCTACTTAATGATTCTATATTTATTTAACTTGATCTAATATGAATGGTTTAAAATAGAAACAAACATTCACTAAACTAAAAGTATAATGAATTGTAAAAAAAAAAATTATAGTTAAATAAAAATGTATTTAAGCTATTAATAAATATTATAAAAATGTATTTAAGCCATTATATATATATTAGATATTTGTAGAAATAATAATTTAAAGTGAATATACTGCCCCAGATTAGTGCAGCGCTATGCAGAATGTTTATCATATATTTATGCTGAAAGATGATTGATTATGGGCACATTTTTAGGCCAAATGTGTACACTTATTGATCATGGGCACATTTAATAGGTTTTTAGTGCTTAATCAGTTTTGTATGGACAAGATTAAATATTGATGGAATATTTTTAGTAGTCCCAATAAATCAATGGTTATGATTTGAACCACTAACTTCCTCACTATTATAAAGACATCAGTTTACATGTTTATTTTTTTACTTTTACTTAATCATATTTAAAATTTACTATGGTGGTTAGCTGATTGCCACTTATGAGTGATTAGAGTTTCATTTTCTAGGTCAACCTAAACCTTTGGCCCTCACCAGCCACGTTCTGGACACACTGCCTCCTTCCAGCCAACTTCTTCCTACTCCTTCAGTCCACCTCTGGGCCGTTTCTCTTTCCCAACAATTCAAGTTTTGCAAGCGGTCAATTTGTGGCTGTGCTAGTTATAATTATTATTATTATTAACTGTTTTGGATAGAATGTGTGTTTGACTTTGTAATTATTTTAATATGTTTCCAAACAAGTATATATATAATCCATGCGTGACTGTTTGGAGATACCTTGTCCTTTCCTGTCACACACGTGAATGGAAGCAGAACCAGCACTGAGTGCAGTGTTTTTTTCTCTTGTGGTGTAGGAATGTGTAACGTGTAACAAATATAAGAAAAAAGACAAGTAAAAGGTACCTGGTAGCCATTGTGGACGTTACAGAAGACAAAATGCATACAGTAGTAGTAGTTGTGTGCAAAATATGTCCAAGTGTTTGTATGAGTGGAAGAGTGAGGGGCAGAAGCTTTTCTCTTTTGGTGTAGGAAATGTGTAACGTGTAACAATTATAAGAAAAAAGACAAGAAAAAGGTACCTGGCAGCCATTTTGGCCGTTACAGAAGACAAAATGCATACAGTAGTAGTATTTGTGTGCAAAATATGTCCAAGTGTTTGTATGAGTGGAAGAGTGAGGGGCAGAAGCTTTTCTCTTTTGGTGTAGGAAATGTGTAACGTGTAACAATTATAAGAAAAAAGACAAGAGAAAGGTACCTGGCAGCCATTTTGGCCGTTACAGAAGACAAAATGCATACAGTAGTAGTATTTGTGTGCAAAATATGTCCAAGTGTTTGTGTGAGTGGAAGAGTGAGGGGCAGAAGCTTTTCTCTTTTAGTGTAGGAAATGTGTAACAAATATAAGAAAAAAGACAAGTAAAAGGTACCTGTAGCAATTGTGGCGATTACAGAAGACAAAATGCAGACAGCAGTAGTTGTGTGCAAAATATGTCCAAGTGTTTGTGTGAGTGGCAGAAGAGAAAAGGTACTCACATGGAGATGTCAGCATCGTGTGGGCAGCATGTGCTTTGATGCAGAGAACAGCACAGCACAGTTCAGCAATAAAAGTGGATTACAAGTTCATTTGTCGGTGGCACAAGTGACCTTACATTTTTTCCCAACAATAGGACTTTAGCTGGCCATAGAAAAGGGTCGTTCAGAGTATGAGAGGGTACTAATTTATTTTTTTAAAAGAAAGTTTAGTGGGTGTGAAAAGAATTCCGTTGGAAGAGGGGTTAAGCATGAATTGGTTACCTTGTTTAAGATTTTAAAGTTTATAATTTTGAATGCTTCCAATTATATCATAACAATATTTATTGTAACTTAATTATAAAGAAAGGTATTTATTATAAGGTTTAGTTTTTATAAAAAGTTGTTTATTTGGTAGTTTATAATTTTGAATGCTTCCAATTATATCATAATAATATTTATTGTGATTTAATTATAAAAAAATGTTTTTATTATAAGGTTTGGTTTTTATAAGAAATTGTTTATAATGTTTATGTTTGTTTTTTAAGTTTAGTGTGTTGATGATAATAATGATAGTGGTTAATGTTTATTGAGCTTAAATTTATTTCATCTAATCTTTAAAGGGATAAGGAATTACTTTATTTACTTTAAACTTTTAATTTTAATTTTGTGTTCTAAACTTTTTAATACAAGCATTCATAAATATATAGTTAATTATTTTTAAATAGTTAACTTTCTATATATATATATATATATATATATATATATATATTATCTTTTGGACAAATTTATGAGGTATTGATATTTTATTTTAATCATTTAAGCTTTAGAATATTGAAAATGTTAGTACTTCTTTTAGATTGAAACCTTTGGATAACTTAATAAACCATTATCCTTCTTAGTGAACAAACAACCTATTTACTTTGTTTTTTCACAATGATTATATATATTTTGAAAAACTTTGTTGTGAGAAAGTTCATTATAGAACTCAAAAATAGAAGTTTTGATCTTATGGTTTCATGTAAGATATATGGTTTTAAGTAAGATATAGATAAAAATAGTAAATTTATTAAATATACGGACAAAATATAAATTAACTATAGAAAAAACCTCATTGTTACACTTGTTGTTGGCTCAGTTTCAGTTCTAAGTTCTTCCATTGGTATAATGTGGTCCATACATAATCATTTCTTGAATTTGGAATTTCACCTAACCATTTTTACCAATAGGTTATAAGGGGTTAACATAGATGATTTTTATTAGTAGGTTAGAACGGATTAACATAAATGCTTAGGGTCCCATATTTTTCTTTTTAAGAGGTTCCACTTAAGTGTGAGTGCTAGTTCCATGAAATTTCATCCTTTGTAGGCATCCCTCATGTGAGTCTCATTTCATTTCCATCTTTGCCAACATAGATTCCAAATGAGATTTCCAATAAGAACATAGTAGGTAAAGTTCCCCTAGGTATCTAGTATTTCCTGATTGTAGGCTCCCTTCGAGATCCCTTACCTCTTTGGATAAAATGAAACAACAAAAAGAACAAGTACCTAAAACCATGACATTGTTCTAATGTTGAGCGTATGAGGAATGGCATCAGAGATCTAGAGAGATCTAGAGGGGACGAGTGTTGATACTTGGGGTAAGGGATTAAATGGTTCAAACAAGGTGTAGTCCATGGGATAAACAAGGACCCATTTATGAGCTTGGCCTCACACTTTGTCAGGAGGATGATTCACAAAAGGTACTTCGTGGGATAAACAAGGCCTCATCTATGAGCTTAGCCTCACACTTTGTGGAGGGGAGGCCATGGGTTGTGTACTTTAATAATGGGTAACATGCATGTAAAGCAAGATGATGTGATTGTGGTTTAATGCCCCTCCCACTAACCATTAAATATTTTAACATGGTAACTTTTGGTCAAGTCTTTGGGTGATTTTTATGCTAACCCTTTTTGTCATGAATGAGATGCTTTCATCTTAACACTAGAACCAAAACCATGCTTATGGTTATTTGCAAACAATGTACCAATAAAACCAAAACCATATCTCAAAGATATGTAAAACTAAACACTAAACACTTATAATTTCATTTTAAATTTCCATAATATCTTTCCCAAAACTAAAACCATGCTTATGATTATTTGCAAACAATACACCAATAAAACCAAAACCATATCTCAAAAAATACTTAAAACTAACCACTAAACACTTAAAAATTCATTGTAAATTACCATAAAATTCTTCAAGACACTCCCAATAGTATTAATATAAAAGCAAATCTCACATAGAACATTATCCCAAAATTCATTTATCAGGGTAACAACACTAAGCAACGATAGTGATGCATTTGCATGGTTTATATGTTTTGAGTGGTGTTTAACTTTATTATTATTATTTTCAATTTTAATGAATCGATGTTTCTAAGAAAGGTTGAGAGGGTTGAGGTGTTATAAAGGTGCCTAGGGTTTGAACAAGTGATAGGATTTGAACAACTTATAAGATGGAGACTATATCTCGCACGAATCAACTACCTTAAAACTATCCTGAATTATACAACCACCGGTAGTGCTGGCCAACTGCCAATGACCTAACTACCCAAGTTTAATCCAGATTTTCAAATCGCTTCCAAACCGATCCTTATCATACCTGACCTGACCTGACCTGTCGACCGTTGGAGAGGACGCCGACGGACGACCACAAACAGAAAAAAGAAGGCCGTGCTTTCTTACATCCATTCATCGCTCACATGCGCTCGCAGGGAAAGCCTAACACCCTCCATTCATCGCTCACATGCGCTCGCAGGGCAACCCTAACACCCTGTCAGCCTTCATCTAAAGCCAGTACACAACGTGTATATCCGTCCGAGTTTCTCCGTCTCCATCGTACTGCACGATTTCCTCCTTTCTGTATTTATTTGTAGCTATCTAACCACGAAAGGATTAATTTGTGAATATACTCCGCTATGATATACACAGAGGATCACGAGCAGATCATCAGTATTATATATTCAGGTTATGTGTGTGTTAGTATTCAGATATGGATATATTCAGCCTCACTGAAATACCCATTTCACTTTATCTTTGATATATAGAGTTTTGTTTTGATTTAGCGTAGTTGTTGTTGTATAAATCATTTAGATCCCAGATCTTTCATAGCTGTGATCTGAGGCAAAATTCAGGCTGAGATTGTGTCAATGCCCAGATGAGAATATATTCCATCTCAATGAGATATCCATTTCAATACAGCTTTGATATATAGACTTTTGATTTGATTTAGCAGAGTTGTTGTATAACATATTGAGAACTCTAATAGCATTGATGATCTGAGGTCAAATTAGGTTAGGGAACTTCATGGATGCCATTAGTGAAAATTACACAACTAACGCTGTGTTTTCAGAAGAAAAAATGGGCTCTCATAAGATGAAGAAGATATTGAGAAGAACAAGAGCTCATCCCCACAGGAAAAATGTTAGGAGGACCATTGGATTGGCACGAGGAAGATCAGCTCCATTAAAGAGCAGGGGATATATTCAGAGAAAGCCAAGGGTATTCATGGGTGTATATTCAATGAATATACACAGGAGATTGAAGAAGTTGCAGAGGCTGATTCCAGGTGGGAGAAGTATGCAGGAAGTAGACGTGCTGTTCCAGGAGACTGCGGATTACATTGTGTCCTTGAAAATGCAAGTCTGTTTGTTGCAGGCGTTGTCTAATCTCTGCACCAATACATATAATTCTTCATGATGCAGGCATTGCCTAATCTCTACACCAGCAAGCACCAGCAATACATATAGTTCTTCATTATGCATAAATGGATTTAAAACTCATTGATCCATCTTGGGATTGTCTCGGTATGAAGATTTTGATGTGAAGAAAACAGGGACTTGTATGGCAAAAAGTTTCTTCTTCTTTTCATGTTGTCCTTTGTTGTTTTCAAATGCAATTTTTCGTGTTGAAAATAAGTGGAAATCCAGTCTGTATTGGAGTGCAGAGAAATTTGTTTCATATGGGAAACTGTGGAGTCTATGAAATTTGCTTGGAAACTGTGGAATCTATAAAATTTGCTTGGATTGCCAGCATGTGAAACTAAACTCAATTCTGTATTTTATTATCACAGAATATCTATTTTATTATTAGAGAAAATCTATTTATCTTGAATAGTGGCCATGGAGGCTGAGATTTTACATTCAACCCTACCTTACTCTGAAACATTTTAGAACTTAGAACTGTCAAAAAAATATCTAAATTGTAGTAAATGGGAGTGTGAAACTTTCCATTTTTTGGTTAATATTTTTTTCTTGTATTACTTCAGTATTGAGTATTATCAATATAGCCTTTACTTAACTACTCAATATAACCTTAACTTAACTCTATAACCTTAATTCGATTGCAATTTCCAACATTCAATAGATATGGAGCAAAATCATATCTAAATCTAAGATCTAAGGAATAAAATGCCCCTCGATATGTTTTGTCATTCTCCTTCTCTAGAGAAAATGAGATATCTGCTAACTTCGTTCTATGAGTTTTGTGGAAATGATAGGTCCACGCGTCTCAATAAAGTCAAGGTTTCTGCTATATGTGCTAACTTTGCTAACTTTGCCTAGAGAGTTGGATGTCAATAGAGTTGATGAAATATTTGCTACCTTCGCTCTATGAGTTAGTTGTGAATAAGCTAGATATTTATTGCGACACATTTCAATAAAATTTGACTTGGGTGGCAATAGACTAGAGGATACTTAAACACACAAGTTTACGTGGCCATATATAATATTTAAATATTTTTTTTTATAGCTGCACTATTTACGTATTTACGAGATATAAATTAACCGTTCATGATTTCAGAAACAGAATTAAGTGCACAGTCAGACTCTAACAAAATATATATATATATATATATATATATATATATATATATATATATATATACTCAGATTCTAACTATATATAAAAATTAACAGGGCATGATTTCAGAAACAAACTTAAGTGCACATTCAGACTCTAACAAAACATATATATATTAGAGAAGAATTAAAAGTTTGGTAAATCTAAATTGTTATATTTATTAAGTTAATTTAGTTATTTAATATCAATTTTTTTTTCATAAAAATCATGATATATTGAAGTTTATATAACATTGTGAATCAATTTTTTTAATTAATATGAGATAATCATTTTTTAATAAAAATATATTTATGTTGTAAAAGCAATTCTAAGATTTACTAATTTACATTTTGACAATACATAATTCAAATATTTTTTAATTCTCTTTAACAAACATTATATAAGAATAATTACTAATAGTTTAGCCACCATGACAATACATAATTCAAATATTTTTTAATTCTCTTTAACAAACATTATATAAGAATAATTACCAATAGTCTAGCCATCAAAGCCATCAAGAAGGATAACTTTTTGTGAAAGGGTTATACTTACATCTAAATTAAGTAGCATTTGTTTTGCCTTAATTACATAAAGTTGCATTAATTTTGGTGAATGGTATAATAAACTATTATTCTCCTTAGTGAATCTACAACCTATTGAGAAAACCCTTAAATTTGAATCATATCTTCCTTGAATGGTATAATAAACTAGAGGCCAAGAAGAATCCATGAATATGTAGTGGTGTGATCAGTAGGAGACCAAGGAAGGGATAGCTCATGGATGGCTTACCTCCATCAAAACTAGAGTCTTCCCATCGTCGATCACGACATATTGTGAATGTGAAGGAGCCGCAACAAGATGACCAACAATCCACACCCTCAAATAAGATTTTTCCCTCCAAGATTGATATTAGGGTTGAACTCTTCATTTTGCAGAACCATGGGTATACACTCGATGAGCTTATGAAGCACAACATGGTGGAGACAATGAAGAAAATGTTAGTATATTTGTACGTTACAGTTGCATTGAAGCGAAAGTTGAATACACTTGAGTTGAAGCATGGAAGATATTTAGAAGTGTTTCAGTTGTTGATTGCATCCACATTTTTTAGTATGGCATCCATAGATATTGGAGGCAACAAGATTTTCGCAATCATTCAATCTGTGTATTAAAGGTCATTGGATATTATGGTTTTTTCCCTTATAGTATTTAAAAAATGGCTAAGAAGAGTATCCCCTTGTTTAAGAGGGTTTTTTTATAGAGAAAGTTGTTTCTCCAATCAAGATCGTCGATTGCATTTTTTTTTGGCTTCCAAGAGCATCTATTGTGTATTGGACGGTTATTAAAACCCATTGTATGATTTGTTGAGGTATGAACGAGATAGAAAAGACGGTGTTGAATGATTGGAATTGTTGGGATCATTGATTGTGTTGCGTATTGGAACCTTCTAGGACATCGCTAAGGAATATTTATGCAGTGGATCATACCTGGGACCTATTCCTTGGGGACAATGCCAACAGTGATCGTCGATACAACTATTCAGAATGACTGTAGAAAAACTATGATGATAGATCTAGTAGAGGAGGCAGAAACATTATGAGACTCAGAGGGAGTAGGTGTAGCAGTCCCAGTACATGAGTCGATCCATGATATCTTGAGGGAGAAAGAATGGCAGTAGTTCCAGTGTATGTAGAGGCACTCCCAAAGAGGAAGGAGGTACTCCATTCAGAGGGAGAAAAGATTGAGTTACCTCCAGAGAAGGAGGAAGAGCTACCTTCAATGTCAGAGGGAGCAGAGACAAAAGAGGAGTCACCTCTATCTCCAAAGGGAGAAGTTATTGAGCCACTCTCAGTTCCAGATAGAGTGTTGTAGAGGAATCAATTGTATAGAGAGAGGTGGGGAAGAGGGGTGGGGGGGGAGGCGAGCTAGTTCCATAGAGAGCAACCCCAGAGGAGGGAATTTGTTGACAAAGTAGAGAAGTTACTCCCAATCACAATGTTTAAGAGTTATAGCATCCCAGCGGGAGAAGTTGCAGAATCCCATAGGGAGTAGTTGCAGAGAGAGTGGAGGACCTACTCTCAAGAAGGAGCTAGATAGTGCTTTACAATAAGCACCCTAATCCAGCTCGTGATTAAGCAGATTGAGTTTT